>VUQJ01032946.1:14697-28418 GCA_015108635.1 Andinoacara biseriatus | reverse complement strand
AATTTTGTGAGCTGCATTGGGTATATTGTTTCAAGGCTATTGACAAACATGGGTCTTTTCATATGTACAATTAAAGATTATGCTCTTCTGCAATACTGAATGAACCTCTGATTACAGGCACAGGCAATAAAAACCACAGACTTAAAAAAAAACATACATAAAATGTAAAATGATTAGTGATATATTGTTATTAGAGCCTGACCGACATAAGATTTTTAAGACTGATACTGATATTGAATTCAGTTCAATTCAATTTTATTTATTTAGCACCAAATCACAACAAACAGTCACCTCAAGGCACTTTGTATTGTAGGTAAAGACTCTACAATAATACAGAGAAAACCCAACAGTCAAACGGACCCCCTATGAGCAAGCACTTGGTGACAGTGGGAAGGAAAAACTCCCTTTTAACAGGAAGAAACCTCCAGCAGAATCAGGCTCAGGGAGGGGCAGTCATCTGCTGCGAGTGGTTGGGGCTGAGGGAAAGGAGACAGAACAAAAGACAAGCTGTGGAAGAGAGCCAGAGATGAATAATAATTAATGATTAAATACAGAGTGAAGCATAAACAGAGTAATAAGGTGAATGAAAAGAAACAGTGCATTATTGGAACCCCCCCCCAGCAGCCTAGGCCTATAGCAGCATAACTAAGGGATGGTTCAGGTGACCCTAACTATAAGCTTTATCATAAAGGAAAGTTTTAAACCTAATCTTAAAGCATATGCAAACACTATATAAAAAAAAGAAAAAAATTCCAGCTTGCCCTCACAGGTGGTCTTTGTCCTCCAAGCTCAGGACCTCTACCAGAAGCCTGGGAGCTTGAGGGTTCTACACAGTATCTTAGCTGTTCCCAGGATTGCGCTCTTCTGGACAGAGATCTCGGATGTCCTTCTAGGAATCTGCTGGAGCCATTCTCCCAGATTGGGGGTCACTGCCCTGAATGTTCCAATTAGACGATTAGTGTTCCAACAAGACTGAGGACTTGTCTTTTGTAACAGATGATTTTAACCGTAAATTCTGTCTCAGGTGTAGAGAGGAAAAATAATTTTGATTGATGTGGTTAGGTTAACTGGTGATTCTAAATTGCCCACAGGTGCGAAGGTGATTGTGAATAGTTGTCTGTCTTTCTGTTAGCCCTGCCACAGGCTGGTGACCTGTACAGGGTGTACCCTGCCTCTCACCCTGTGTCAGCTGGGCTAGGCTCCATCCCCCCTGTGACCCTGAAAAGGAGAAGCAGAAGAAAAAGGATGGATGGATGGTTAAAAACTCCAGTGAAAGTTAATCAACAAAACTGCTTCAGTTCCCATTAATGTTTATACAAAACAAACATTTCTGTCTTACACAAAGGTGTGTGTGTGTGTGTGTGGCTTTTCTGCTGACTCCGATATTTAACAGCTAGTGTTGGTGCTGACCACCCCAAAGGTTAGCGCTTATGTCACACACCAGAAATATAAGGGATGGCAACCTTGACTACACGCAAGGCAACACCTCCAGGTCTGGTGAGCCGGGAGGGATTCTAAAAATTACCCCAAGTGATCACTTGAGCGTTGATCACACCTTTTACTAGACTCCAGTATTAAAAATCTTAGCCTTACTGCAGAAAAAAACTGGTTTAGAGCCTTGGATGAAGAATAGGTTTGGTCTCTAAAGCTAAAGTAAAATGATTAAAATATAAAAAGCCTGCTTTCATTTATAGTTTATCTCAAACACATAGTTGAACTGAGGCTGTTGGGAATGTCCTCATTACGTGAGCCTCATTGCTTATGTCATGCAATATCTGAGAAAACTAATATAGTAATATATCTGCAGTGGTTATTTAATCTCCTGATAAACACTTGTAGTGGGTGAACAAACATCTGACTCTTCACATCCAAAATAAGCCAAGGTCCACAGAGTTGTTGCTGAGATAAAGCAGTATTTTTTTTAAGTGAAAAACACATGCAGTGTCCAGGAAATCAAACTAAAATAAAAATAAAGACGAATGATGTGACCTGGAGCATGTGGCCAGAGCTGGAAGACTTTTTGAACTCACATCCTCAAAGTCTAGGTCAGACAATCATTTGCAGTCCTTATCTCCTCTGCATACCAATTCCAGTCTCTAGATGGAGAAGAATCAATCAAAGGTATTGTAGACACTGAAACCATCCTATATCACACACAATCATTTTTGGCTCCTACTATATTTTTCTCAAACTGTTACTCAACAGCCACGTTCTGTGTACTGCACTTATCTAACATTTATGTAAAACTAATCTCTTTCTGTCAGAGGCCCCGGTTTGTTGAGAATGAATGCTGTCCAGGTGATTTCCCTCACTCTGCTGTCCGTTCTGTCAGCCAACGCTCAGGTTTTCAAACCAGGAAGATGCCCCACACCTGCCGTTCAGGAGAAATTTGATGCTGCAAGGGTGAATACCAAACTCTTCTTTGTGTCCGATGGGGCTATATTTTCATTTATGTTCATTAGGATAAACTGAATCTTCCAGTGTGCACATCTGCCTCACAAACAAACCCAATTCACCTGCTTCCTCTGCAGTATCTTGGTAAATGGTATGAAATCCAGAGACTGCCACACACCTTCCAGAAGGGCCAGTGCTGCACTGCCACCTACAGCCTGGAGAGCCCAGGAGTTGTTGGTGTCCTCAACAGAGAGCTGCTGTGAGTACTTCAGTGCCAGAGACTGCAGAGGCAGAGAGCTGAATTTGTCAGTCTGCTCTGCTTTACTGACCTGTTATCCAAATCATGTCTGCACGAGTCAGAGTGTTTGTCTCCCACCCCATTTTTCTGGAATATTTGTAGATGATATAGGTGTGGATATATCCATGGTGCTGTCTCTGGTCCTGAAAAAGCAGACAGATTCCTCAGACCTGCTCTTCAGTCAGTTTCTTCTTGGATTTCTAATATCACACACAATAAATGCTTAATTCTATATACTCCAACAAAAATTTTAGGGGAGACTCACAAGATGGATTCATTTTAAAATGGCATTTTATTTAAACTGAAGTAATAATAATAATAATAATAATAATAATAAAAAAGTAAAAAAAGTAAAAGAAAAAAGTACTTTGAAAGAATAAATAACTTTTTGACTCTTTACAACTGGAATTCAAAAAGTGCAAGTTTTTGTTGCTAAAGGGTAGTTTTTCTTTTCTTTTTAAAAAAAACTTTTAACTCTTTATCTGCTTTAGTCTGGATGGCACCATTGACAGCATTAGTGGCACCGCCAAGGCCGCAGACCCGTCTGAGCCTGCCAAGCTGCTGGTATTCTTCTTTGAAGGTATGGTACCCTTTTGTTGGTTATACACAGATCATGGTTTCAACATTTTAAACTGCAGCTTAGTTGTGGCTTTAAATAATGCAAAATTTTGAAAACTTTCTTCATACTTCCAGACTCTCCCCCTGCCCCTTACTGGGTTCTCACCACTGACTACGACAACTATGCCCTGGTCTACAGCTGCACTGACTTTGGCGTGGTCCATGGGGAGTTCATCTGGATCCTGAGCAGGCAGCCCACTCTTCCTCAGGAGACCCTGGAGGAGCTGCACAGCACCCTGTCCTCTTTTGGAGCCAGTGTGGACAAGCTGCTTGACACCAACCAGGACATAGATTACTGCAGAGTCATGTACGAGTAAACATGTGCTGTGGTTCATCACTGCAAGGTCAATACAAAAAACTTATGCCTAATGGTCCCTGGTGTAATACAAGACTAATTAAAATGCTGCTTTAATGTAATTTGTAGTGCTGCTTAAATAAAAGTGAATTGTGCTAACTGCATTCCTTTTCTTTTTGTAAGTAGTGTGTCAACATACAGCCTCCAACACTAACACACAACTGAACAAACACATTCAACACATTTTTAAGGATTCTTGCATTAGAGTGAATTCACTTCAGCTGGAGGTAATAGTCATGATCTCAATCTATAAATGCATTAATTTAAAATTATTTCCTATCTTTAACGTTGTGTGTCGGTGCGGCAGCGAACAAAATGGTGTAGGTTTGTGTGTGTAAGTTGGGGTGGAGTTGCATTTTAGAGATATACGAAGAATAACAATAAAAAAATAAAAAGCTTTTTAAGTGGTTGCCAAAGTGGCATGCTTCTGTATATTAGTGAAGTATTTAAAATTAGTCTTTAAATAACTTTGTTTGCTCCCTTTTATAGTTTCCTTGACCTTAATCTATAGAATTGTTTATACTTTATGTCTGAATCGCTCATTTATTAGATTTCATCCTCAGCATTTTTCCCTTCACATTCTTGAAATTTTAATGCTGCTGCTTTAATGGTGGTAAAATTGGGTTTAAAAAGTCTTTTTTCCTTTATGGAGCACTTTGTTTTTGAAGTGGCGATAAAAATAAAGTGTATTATTAAGTTGGATTATGAAAAAAGAAAAAAAAAAGCCTCATGTGACTGACAGCTAACTTTGCAGCTTTGAAATTAACCAGGGACAGGGAAGAAGGCTAAAAACATGCTTTTAAGAAGGAGTCTAGTCCCATCAGCAGTAAGTAAATTTGAAAAGGAAAGTGGTGAAGGTGAAACAGAAATTGGGACTTTTAGTTTTCCGGGCATCATAGGCATTTAAATCCTAGTTTGGAACACTGCATTTTAAAAAGTTGCAGTTTGTGTTTGTAATGCAAAAACAGACACCGCAAAATGCATTTCTTTTCACAGCTTTACTGTTGCATTGTTTTTGTATGTAATCATCACTTGCATGGAGCAGTGTGTCCTCTGTCTCACAGTCTTGTGGGCTGAAATAGGAGCATATGTTCACTGGACTGCAGTAAGTCTCATCCTGGTTGGTGGGGACCATGTTGTCCACGCTGACTCTGACAGAAGACAGGATGCTGTGGAGCTCTTCAAGGGTCTCCTAAGAGAGGGTGAGCTCCTTACTCAGGATCCAGGACAGCTCCATGCGAAACAGGGCGTAGTCGGTGCAGCCATAGACCAGAGAGTGACAGAGAGTGGTAGTCTGTGGACAGAACCCAGTAGGGACCGGGGGGAGAGTCTGGAGGAGAGATGGGCTGAAGTGTGAAAGCAGCAGGGATATCTGGCTCACTTGTGTCTGTCATTACTGCACTTGAAAGTTACACATTTGAATCTGCAATTGAGATGTCCTTACTATTAAAAGCGACCTCAACTTGGAAGGCTCAGCAGGGTCCTTGACTCTGGCAGAGTCAAAGATGGAATTAATGGTTCCATCATCTCTAATAAAATAAAACAGAAAATAGAAATTCATTCTAGTCATACACTTTCTTTCAATTAAAGTCTCACTTTTCAAACTGTGGTTTTTTACAAATTGCTCTGTATGATTCTGACACAGTACAACGGTTAAGCCCATGACCCTGTGTGCTCATGAGGCAGAAGTTTTGTTCAAGAATGTACAAAAATCTGTACAAAGAGGATTTTACAAGCAGCAGCTCACCATGAGCACACTGTTGTATGATAATGCTGTTTTCAGTAGCATGAAGTAGTAGTCTGAAGACTAAAAAAAACCCTTGAATTGCTACAATTATTTCAAGGACCATGTGTACTTCTGAGCTTTAGCAGAAATTTTCTTAAGAATAAAAATGTTGTCAATGTGTAAAATCAAAATGTAAATATTTTAGCTACTCAGAGAAGCTCAGTGTTAATGACCTCAATTATCCCAGGACTCTGTAGGCTATAGGTGGCAGTGGCACACTGGCCTTTCTGGAAGCTTGTGAGCAGTACCATTTACCAAGGTACTGCAGAAGAAGCACAATATAAGATTTCACACAGTAAGTATAAAACAGTCAGTAATTAACATTTAGTGCCCAGAAAAATAGGCCCTTGGGGCCCTGAAACTGTAGGCCATATTTCCTGCAACATAAATAGCAGCAAAGGAAAAAGAAAAGAGGTTTAGTATTCACCCTGTCAGCATCAAAGTTGGCCTGAACAGCAGGCTGGGGACATTTGCCCAACCTCAAGACCCGATCACCGGCTGCAACAACAGACAGCAGAATCAATGCAACCACCTACATGGCCTTCATCCTCTCACCTCAACCTGCAGAGAATAAAAAAAAACAAACATCAGGAGTTCACGCTGAACAAAACATGATTTGAGTGTCAATTAGAGAAGGAAAGATTAAGAAATGTGAAAAGACATAAATGTAGAGAAGAAAATATCATAAAGGATCATGGCCACTGACTCTTTACTGTTTACTTGCATGTGTGAAAGAACTCAGCTTCAGAGGTTCTTTAAAAGATCCAAACACCTATATCGCTTCATTATTGATCACGATTCGCTCCTCTGTGTGATGATACGGGGTGAGTGTGAGAGCTGGCACCTGTTCAAAAAATACTCTGTTCAAACAGGCCTCTCAGCAGCAGCAGCAGCAGGTTAGTCATGTAATCACATCTTTGTGTTTGTTGAATCTCATTCATCCACCAATCCCTTCTTCACACTATCATTTTTCTTTCTGAAAGACAGCCAAACAACAAACATCAAGATGAATGTCAAAATTACAAATAACAACACTGAAATTATTAAAAAAAAATGATAAGTTAGCAGCTGCTTATTAAAAATGTAAAAAGTTCAGTCCCCAAAAAAGTGATAATGAAAGTCATTTCCTGCACATATTTTGCACAAACAGAGGCTTTTATGCAGAAATATTAGAGGACGACGCAGGACTCAACCACAAAGCTGGACTTATCTTTAGGCTGAGCGGTTATTTTAAACTTTTTTTTTTCTCAAATTGTCGCAGCTTAAATTTTAAGTTGCTTACAAGGAGGAGAGAGAAACCCCTCTTGTTTGGTAATGGCAAAAATACGTATGTATATGAGATTAGACATGACAGCAAAGCTGCACAGCTGCAAATGGTTCTTGGGAAAGTGGAGAAAAGCACAGGACACAGGGGGCAGCGTTACTGTTCATACTTTCATACACAGCAAACCAGGTGGGTGGAAAAAGGCACAGTCCAAAAATGGTTCAGATGGTCATAAATGTGAAGACCAAATGCAGGAACCCAGTGAAACTAAAAATATACAAAGAATATCAACTAGGAAAGAAAACACAATGGACACAGTAACTTTGGGCTAATTCTGGCTTTTTTAACTCATGTCATATCATGTGTTTTATTAAATTGCATTGTCCCCTTTAAATAAATAAATCAAATCAAATCAAACTAGAACGTGACAGTAATTCTGCTGTGTGGTTTGGGGCCAGACAGATGAGCTTTATAAGTAATCAGTAGAAGAAGCTACTTTCAGCTGCTCCCTTATTCACAAGAGGGTCGTCACCGTGGGTAGCGCCGCATGTTTGATTTGGCAATCAGCAAGATCTTAAAATCAATTCAAAACTGTACAGGAAGCCAGTTGCAAAAAGCCAGGATAAGGGTGATGTGATCTGTCTACTAAAACCAGAAAGAAGTCAAACTCCTGCAGGTGAAAGGATAACTTTTCATTAATGTCAGTGAGAACGTCATCCAGTCTTGAGAAAATAAATGCATGTATGACTTTCTCCAGGTCTGAGTTTGAAAGTACAGGATTTACTCTGGAGATAGTTTTAGTTTTGAGAGGGCAAGGCTTTTAACAAAGCAGCACATTCTTTTACATATATTAAACAAGCTGTTTACACAGATTCATTTGCACCCTTGAAGCTGAGCTAAAATTTTAGTGGTAGAGTGGCTTTCTCCAGAAAAACTTTTGTTTCATCTACTGAACTACATCTAACAAAGACAGAAGATAAAACAGAGCAGGAAGATGAACTCATTTTTTCCCTTATGGATGTTATAAAACACATATCAGCATACTGATAAAAGATAAAATGATCCAGACACTAAAGAGGCTTTTTTCAGGGAACCTGAGATGACGTGCTTCAGCTTCAGTGTCCTTATTTACTGTACTACATCAAACAGATCGTGCATCCAGCATCAGTTTTTCCACCTTCAGACAAAAATGCAGCACCGGGTCAGTGCTTACTGCATTTTCCTTCTTTGATAGACTTCAGGTTCTCCTCTCACCAAGCGCACACACAGGTGTGATGAAAAAAAATTCATGAACTGGGCTCAGGTGTTCCTGGTTTTCTGGATTGTTTGCAGCTCTCGGCTGCTTCTGGACTCACTTTTCATCTCTTTAACAAAAGGCTTTGAGGGTCTTGAAAACCACTCACACAGGAAGTGGGTTGAGGCTGACGCAGTTTTTGTGGATTTGTTATAAAAGGGATTTACATAAAAGAATCAGACGAGGAGCAGCAGGGCTTAAAAAACTAATTAAAAACATTTACAATTTAGAGATCATTACATGGAGCAGAAGAATAATTGAAAACAGCAGTGTATCGTGATAAATAGCTGCGCTCATTTCTGAATATTAAACAGTTAATTATTACTTTTATCTACAGTCTGCATTGTGATTGGTTTGTTAGAAAATGTAACTGTTGTCTCAAGATAATCCAAGTCTTGTTTTAGAGTTTAAAAAAATTGCATCACATCTCCTGTGGGAGAGAGTGTTTGCAAATCGATGTGCAAAGCTTTTTTCTTTTTTTTTTTTTACAACAGAGCTGCCCTTTGATTCAGAGCTATTAAATTAAATTGTCTGAGACTGCAGGATCAAACTGTCGGGCATCTATTCTCTGCAATTCAACCAGTGACCAGAGTCCAAAAGCGAGGCGCACAATGGTGATAATGGTGGCACTTATAATGCTCTCATCCTGGAGGAAGCTTGACCTGATTATGAAAAATTAAGTGTTCACCTGTATTGTTACCATCTACAATTATGACAGGTGAACCTGAAAGGGAGATGAAGATTGGAATTTTACCCAAGAGCTGAGAAATCTTACTTCAAATTCACAAACGTGCTATAAATAAAGTTAGAGGATCACCAAATTTATTTGAATCTGGGGATCAGGATTGTTTGTAAATGTAAAATGTTTGAGCAGTCAAACTGGTGGATTAATCCCAGTTTACGTGGTGCTAGACTTTAATAAAGTTGTAATAGAAAAAAGACATAAGGAAGAAAGAAGAAATAAGGCTGTTTATTTTTCTTACATCACTTTATTATCACTTGGATCAGAGGTGTTTGTGTTTAATTTAATTTAGGTGTGAAAGGTCCATTTAGTCATTTTTCATGAAAGGAATCTTCTTGATGCCTCAAAAAAGGGACACGAATCTTTTTAAGGCCAATTAAATTACTGAAATGATGCGCCTCTTTTAATTTTCATTAACATGCAGGAACATCATTGTAGCCCATGGCAACAGGAAGCAACCACTTTAATTGTTCAAGGAGATTTTAAATCATTGTATTTGACTATATTCTAATTATTTCATTAAATTAATGATATAGAAAAACTGTTATGATCTATATTTTTTTCTTAATGGGGGTTGGATACAATAATGATAACACTTCGAAACAGCAAATATTTGGTAGGTCTGACAGAGTTTGTTGTAGCTTATAATGCTGTTGCTGGGGGGGTTGTACTGAGCTGCCATTAAAACTGAGATCAGTCAGTTATATTTGATTAGATGTATACAGAATTAAATTCTTATTGTGTTCACGTTTTGTATCTCTGTAGTTATTTTTGCTTCTTTCTAGCTGTTTTGTATCATTTAACTAGGATTTTTAGACTACAAAAGTGAAGTCGAATCATAGGTTCTAACCCACTGACCCGGTGCTGCAAGGTTCTAAATGCAAGCGCCGAGGCATGCGATAGATCCCACACCAAACTCTACTGGAGACAATGTTTTAGTTTGCCCTTATTATTATTATTATTATTATTATTCTCATTTGCCGAGATATGAATAGTTTATGTGTATGTGATTTTTGTAGTTCACTTTGCATTATTGTGAGTATTTTAATTCAAAATAGAAAAAGATAATGTTGGGTTATGCCATGTAATAGAGAATGCCATTAGATACCCGAGTACCAAATTTCATTTCAATGGGTCAAAAGTTCACTGATATGAATTTTTAAATTTCACCAGTGAAAGGAGATTTTTTTTTTTTATATATTTTTTGATGGGATTGACCTTTGACATTGAAAATGAAATCCTATATTCCTGAATGCTTAAAGAATATTTTCACAAAGCTTCATCAATTTTTGTTCAAAACTTTTTAAGATATATTTCTAGAAGTCAAACAAACAAACATGGGTGACAACATAGCCTCCCTTGATCTATCGGTGGGTGAGGTAAAAATGCCCTTTAAATTGTTTTTTTTGTGCGTTTCTTCATATTTAACCCACAGCATGCTTGTATGCACAGCTGCAGGAGCCCCAGTGTGACATGAAATGCATGTAAAAGCTTTCATGCAGCGCTAACAGATCACATTAAGGTAGCTGCTGGTAAAACCTAATTAAAGCACCATGTGACAAAGAATATTGATTTTTTTTTTTTAATTACCTAATAATTTCTGGGGTGAATATGTTTACTTGTGTGCAGCTTTGAAGATTTTGTTTATGCATTTTTATTTTTCTGCAAAAACAAAAGTACAGATGTCACTCATGACATTACATTAAACGAAGGGAAAGAGCAGTCATGCTAGTTTGTTGTTTTTGTGGTTTATTGTGGAAATTCACTTTTTATGTGTTGTAATGGTCAAGCACAAAAGCCATTACAACAAATGTCTTTCAAAATAAAAGACACAACTCTCATGCTTTTAATGAGTGTTTTAACTCATTAAAAGAACTGAACACCGGTGAAGTTGAGCATATTTCTGATGCTATTTTTAGCTGTAAGAACTGTAAGAACGTTACATTACTATCCAGCTCTGCAGTCAGTTATAAAAACAGCCATTTGTTACAGTCATTGGTTATAGCTTCTCGTGCTGCCCCCAAGTGGACAAAAATATCAATCAGTGCAGGTTTGGGAAGCGCATTGCCCCAAATCCACTTTGGAGGTACCTCAAGTCCAACCACATTTGTCTTTTAGTTTTAAAGGAAATGTAATGTAATATCAGCATCATGCTTTAATTCCTGTTGAACTACAATACACGTCTCCATGTATCCTATATGTGTCCTATAACCTGCTGCTTTAGGTGCATGAATAAGAATGAATAGACAGTCTCAGATTCATCTCTGAGAGAAAAGTGAGAGAAAAACATCAGCGTACAGGACAATCCAGTTCACCTAAGACAGAGACAAAAACAGAAACTGAATTATCCTCCACAGATGGCCTAAACAAATACTATAAATCACATGCGTGCAATCAAAACCAGAATGCTCCCGTCCCTTTAAAGCATTTATATTCTGCATCTTTAATACACCCCTTTGAAATGTTCTCGGCCAGTTTGCCAGTGTGGTTGATTCTTTGCCTTGATCTTCTGACCAGGCGAGCTCATTGCCTCGATCCCGGGAAAACAGGCTTTGATGCATCTGAGTGCACCTAACAAGTCCATCCTCTCTGAAGTGTCTTAGCTGGAAATTGAGCCTTTTGATCTTTGTCTTTTTTTAATTTAACCTTGTTGGTTGCCAGGGGCTTTGTGTGTGAGCATTTCATTGCTGCATGTAACTGTCAGATTTTAGTTTAAGTTTTAAACAGAAGATTGTAACATTTTAAATATTTAATATTTAGACTACAGACTGAGATACAGATTTTTGCAGTAGTTTTCCATAATGTGACTTGCACTTTTAAGTATAGGGCTTTGTGGTTATTTTGCTCCATTTAGACCATAAACATGAGGAAGAAGCTGACCTACTAAATCCAAATAGATGTTTGGATAGTGACTGATTTGGCAGAGATTCAGCACTCACTGAAAAGGTGACAGATTAATTATTAAATAAATAATTTTCAGAAAGTCAGAAGGCTAAAACAGCAGTAACATTTTTTGTGTGTATTTTTGATCTATTACAGTAAAGTAAAACTCAACTCAAGTTAGAAGGATATGTGTTTAAAGTTGTTTGTGAAACTTAACAAGGAAGTGGAAAGACTACACAAGTTAATTTGAGCTGTCAAAACAAATTCAAACAGATTTTAGCTCAACAGTCCACTCCTCCTCAGACCCCTAGGCTATGTGCGTGTGACTCATCAACATTACTGTCTGAAAATTATGCTCTTCATTAGTGCCCTGCAGGACCAACTTTTGAATCCTGTTTCTATTTTCAGCTGCGACAGGACTGACAGGATGAGCATGAGTCAGTCAGAACGGCTGAACAGAAACCAGAAGAAAGCAAAAGAAATGCAAATTGTTATTCACAGACTTTTTCTATTGTTTTTCTTTTTCTTTTAAATAAGATCCGTCTACTGATGACATCATCATGGGCCATGTTTCAGGTCTTGTTGTTTAGTAGTTCCAGCATTTCAGCCCCACCACTCGTGTCTGTTTGAGCAAATCAGAACTAAACTGGTTCTGTGATCTAATAAGTTTTACAGATGAAATGCAAAAGGAATCCAAACTCTTCAACCAAATTTGATGGAAACGGGCAATTCGATATATAGAGATATCTCAGTCTAACTTATCCATCCATCCATCCATGCATCCACCCATTCTCTTCTGCTCATCCGGAGCCGGGTCATGGGTCTAAACTAGGGGGGTCAAATATGTGGCCTGGGGAAAGAACCAAAGGGTCAAATCTGGCCCACTTTTCATATGCTTATAAAGAGATCAAATTTATACTGAGCAGAACTGATTTCAGTCTATTGGTGCATCTCTTCACAACAGTTCCAGTTTCCCATGTGGCCCCTTGGGAAAATTAATTGCCCAGCCTTGCTTTAGAATACTTAAAAAAAAAAAAAAACTAGCACATTATTATGCTACACTGCTGTTTGGCCTATTTGTGCTGTTTGCCATGAAATAAATGATATGAATGAATGATGCTGTTTTTTTTTAAGGTGTTATAGGTGCATAAATGCAAAAAATGGGTCATGTTAGCCCATTGCCAGGTGGTTGCTAGGCAACATGACGACGTTATAATATATCATGTATAATTCAGCTTTGGTGGAGATGTTATTGTCATGAAGGAAAAATGATACAATGCTTTTGTAAGGTGCTAGAAGTACATAATGCCCAAAACAGTTCCTTTTTGCCTGTAGCTAGATTGATGCTATGCAACACAACGACATCATAATATTTGAAACTTTTCTGTAATTTAACAGAAAACATATTTTATTCATTTCTTGTATAAGCCCAAAGAGCCGTGCTGATGGGTTTCTGTACAGTAGCATTTCTTGATGCGGGAGATTTGTTATGTTGGCTGAAATTGCACTCAGACTGTTCATCGTCAGTTTTATAAATAAATGATTTATTAAATGTATATAAAAAAAGGGAAACAATTTGCTGGCCTTTTTAAAAAAGTTATTAGGGAATAGATTCAGTAGTCTGTATGTGGCCCATGAAGTGCAATGGCTTTGACACCATCGATCCATCCATCCCTCCATCCTCTTCTGCTTATCCTGTTTAGGGTCACAGGGGTGCTTGAGGATATCCCAGCTGTCATAGGATGAAGGCAGGATACACCCTATACAGGCTGCCAGCCTGTTGCAGGGCTGACACAGAAAGCCAGACAACCATTCACACTGAAATCCACACCTACGGGCAATTTAAAATCACCAGTTGACCCTTGGTGTAAAGCCATTATGGAATTATAAATATTTGCACCAACTTTAGTCAAATTCAGCCACTATTTGTTGAGACGAGGAACAAATGTGACCTGATGCAAAGGTTACAGTCCTGTCCTGCTGATGTGGCACTGTGCTTTGAGGTGACAAAATATTATTGAATCATATCAATTTGTTTGTGCATTGTATTTATATAAACATGCATAAGTATGCTATCTCTTAGATTT
>VUQJ01032942.1:23907-34151 GCA_015108635.1 Andinoacara biseriatus | reverse complement strand
TGCCAGCACTCGGACAGCACCAAAAAGTAATCAGGAATCAACCCAGACATACTGTGTGGAGGACACGCCCATCTGCTTCTCCAGAGGCAGCTCGCTGTCATCGCTGTCCTCGGAGGAAGAGGTGGACGGTGATGTCATCGGGAGGAAAAGGAAAGGCGGGAGCGGTGGCGGCAGCAGTAACTACCCGACACTTCCTGTCAGTGAGAAGGACGCACAGCAGCAGCGGAAAGAAGCTGAGAGTCAGACCACCGCCGCCCCCTCCATACGGGGGCGTCGTGGTCATCACCACGGCCACCACCACCACCACCATGTGACATCATCAGGTGCCAGGACTCCTAAAAGCCCGCCGGAGCAGCCGTACGCCCAGGAGACGCCGCTGATGTTCAGCCGCTGCACGTCTGTCAGCTCGCTCGACAGTTTCTCCACCTCTTCCATTGCCAGCTCCGTGCGCTCCAGCGAGCCCTGCAGCGGCATGCCGAGTGGTGTGGTCAGTCCCAGCGACCTGCCCGACAGCCCGGGTCAGACCATGCCGCCGAGCCGTGCCAAGACGCCGCCGCCGCCACCACAAAAGTCAAAGGAGGAAGAAAAGGGCAAGAAGGATGAGGAGGAGAGCAGCGCCGATGTCCTGCTGCACTTTGCCACCGAGAGCACGCCACACGGTTTTTCCCGTGCCTCCAGTCTGAGCGCGCTCAGTCTGGATGAACCCTACATCGCAGCAGAGATGAAGAAGAAGAAGAAAGAGGAGAAGGAGGGAGGGGCAGAGGAAAGGAAGGAGGAGCCTCCTAAACCAATCCTCGACGAATCAGATGACGATGACGATATTGAGATCCTGGAGGCGTGCATTAACATGGCCATGCCTAAATCGTCACGGAAACCAAAGAAGGAGCAGCAAGCAGCGCCACGGAAACCAAGCCAGCTTCCTGTCTACAAGTTACTCCCGCCTCAAAGCCGGGCCCAGTCGCAGCAGAGGAAGGACGTCCCACCGCCAGAGGAGGTGCCGAGAGTTTATTGCGTGGAGGGAACACCGCTCAACTTCTCCACTGCCACCTCTCTCAGTGACCTCACTATTGACTCCCCACCCAATGAGGAGGCAGCAGCAGCCCTAGTACCTGTAGCTCAGCCCACTTCTGTTCCTAGGCGGAGGGCAGGATTTCCTGAGGGTGAGAATGGAGACGACATCCTTGCAGAATGCATCAGTGCCGCCATGCCCAAAGCCAAACCCAGGAAGCCCATCAGAGCGGCAGCAAACAGTGAAAACCTACAAGCCCCGCCTCTGCCGCCTCCTCTTCCTCCTCCAGCTCCAGCTCCCCTCGGCCTGCAACAGCAGCAACTAAAGAAGAAGCCTACATCGCCTGTGAAGCCGATGCCTCAGCGAACGCCGTACGGTGTCGGCACAAAAGCAAAGCCAGGATTCTCCTTTGACTCACCACACCACTACACACCTATTGAGGGAACGCCGTGCTGCTTCTCACGCAATGACTCACTGAGCTCGCTCGACTTTGACGAGGAGGATGGCGGTGAGAAGGATGAAGAGGAAAAGAAGGCGAAAGAAGAAGGCAGGAAGAGGAAGCAGCAGACTGCGGCCGTTTTCCCTCGCACCAAACCACCAACCAACCAGACGGCTACGGACGAGAAGCAGAAGTTCGCCATCGAGGACACACCCGTGTGTTTCTCCAGAAACTCCTCGCTGAGCTCACTGAGCGACATCGACCAGGAGAACAACAACAAGGAGTTCGCCCCGCCGCCGTCAGAGCAGCAGGATGGAGGCAAAACAGAAGCAGAATCCCCCCCCCCTCCAGCAGAGGTGGGTCCAGATACTCTGGTCAAATTATTAGTACCCCACACTTTCAAATGTTACTTGTTCACAGACTATATTGGTTACATTTTTATTTTTATTTAAGTATTTATGATGCTAGTGCTGTTTCTCTTTATAGTAAATTATATCACAGACATATGTATTGGTCTTCTGTCCCTCACAGCTGGAGCCGAAGCCCCGCCCACCTGCAGCCAGTGGCTACGCCCCCAAAGCCTTCCATGTGGAGGACACGCCTGTCTGCTTCTCCAGGAACTCATCGCTCAGTTCGCTGAGTATCGACTCGGAGGACGACCTGCTGCAGGAGTGCATCAGCTCCGCCATGCCCAAGAAGAAGAAGAAGGCCGCCAGCCTCCCTGCACCCGCCACAGCTGCAGTGCCACTTCCTCTCTCCAAAGCCGAAGACAGCATTCTGGCTGAAGAGGAGCCTTCAGAGGCGCCTCGGAGCCCCACCTCCCCAGATTCTGAGTCCTTCGATTGGAAGGCCATCCAAGAAGGAGCCAACTCCATCGTCAGCAGCCTGAACGCTGCCGCCGCTGCCTCCTCACTGTCACGTCAGCCATCATCAGATTCTGACTCTGTCCTGTCACTTAAGTCTGTCGGCTCGCCCTTCCACCTTCCGACAGGCAATAACAACGCAGAGGAGGAGGAACCGGAGGAGAAGGCAAGGCGAGGTGCGAGGATCCTGAAGCCTGGAGAGCGAAGCACACTGGAGGCCAAGAAGAAGGAAGAGGAGGATGAGGAAGCAAAGGGTGTGAAGGGCGGGAAGAAGGTATACAAGAGCCTGATTACGGGCAAGCCGAGGGTGGAGCCAGCAGCCAGGGGGAGGAGCAAACCCCGAGCAGCCACTGTGGCCAAAGCTCCTGGAGGCAGTGATGCAGACAGAGGGGGTGGGTCCTCTCGGGATTCCACTCCATCTCGCTCCACCCCAGCACCCAATCAGAAGGGAGGGAAGCTGTCGCAGCTGCCGCGCACGGCATCTCCAGGAAGTGCATCATCGTCCTCAGCTTTAAGGACTGCCAAACCCAGTGTGGCACCGAAGAGCGGCGGCGGCATCCCGAGGAGCGAATCTGCATCAAGAGTTGGCGGCTCTGCTGCCGCCAAGAAGCAGAAGGCGGAGCCTGAGAAGCCAGCACTCGTGAGACAGTCGACCTTCATCAAAGAAGCTCCGAGTCCGACATTGAAGAGGAAGCTGGAGGAGTCAGCAGTGGCGGCCGCGCTGGAGTCACCGTCCAGCCCCGATACACCGCTGCCACCCACAGCCAGGAGGCACGACGTCAACCGCTCACACTCTGAGAGCCCGTCACGCCCACAGGAAGTGACATCATCTCGTTTCAGCCGCACCGGCACCTGGAAGCGGGAAAACAGCAGTGGAGGAGGAGCGAGTGGTGGGAAACACTCAACGTCTCTCCCACGCGTGGGCACCTGGAAGAGAACAGGAAGCTCATCGTCTGTGCTGTCGGCGTCTTCCGAGTCTAGTGAAAAGGGGCGGAGCGAGGAGGAGAACACCGTGAGATCGAAGGGAACGTGGAGGAAGACAAAGAACGGTGGAGACCCGTCAGGAAACCGCAGCTTCATGGACAAGCCTGAAGATGTGTGGGTCCGTTTGGAGGACTGTCCCGTCAACAATCCCCGCTCCTCCTCCGCATGCTCCGCCCGCTCACCCACCTCCGCTAACGCCCCGCCCATCATTGACAGCCCCGCTCCCTCCAAGATCCCCTCTTCCTCATCTTCCTCCTCTTCCAACCTCAACCTGCGTCGCAGCTGCGAGAGCCTTGATGACAAGCCAGCGCCACCTGAACGCCAACCGCAACAACCGCCACCCCAGCCGCAGCGCGGTCAGCAGCGCAGCGGCGCCGTGGCAGCTCGAGTCAGCCCTTTCAACTATACACCAAGTCCAAGAAAGAGCAGCGTGGAAGTCACCGCCTCCGCCGCCACAACAACCACCACCACAACATCCTCTACTACCCCCACGCGGCCGTCGCTTATCCCCACCCCCATCACCAAGAAACGCGAGCCAAAGGGCGGGGAGGGTGGCGGTGGCGGCAGCAGTGGGGGCGGCGGGGAGCGTGGCTCATACATCGTGACGTCCGTGTAAATATGGAGGAAGTGTTTATGAAATGAGCTGTACAGGAAGTGAGTGTATTTAAGTGCTATACCCACCCCCTCACCTGTTTCTCTCTCCTGATTGGCTCCTGCCAGCTGTCCATCAACTCCAATGAAACTCTAACATGAACTTTTTATGTTTTTATACCACTAAAGATTATGTGTAGCGCTTAGCTCCGCCCCCGCCTTACCCCGCATGGCCCTGCCCCCTAACATGACAGTAACCATGGACACAATGATGGTGATGATTCTGCGCCTTCGATAGTTTTTCATGTTTTTTTAATCGAGTTTGGTTCTGACCAAAACAGGTTGATCCACCCAATCAGCGAGCCCCTTTCCCAGCCAGTCACAGTGATCCTCTAAACTTCTAACCAATCACATTCAACCTCCTCCAGCCAGTCACACAGCCCCTCCCCTCAGGTGATCACCTGTTCTTTCAGAACCTCTCTCTTCTTCTGGGGAAGTCCGCTGCCGACTCAAAAACCTGAACTGCCCGAGACAGTCCCTGAGGCTCGGCAGCAGACTTCCTGTGTGTCGCCGTGGAAACAGATAACACTGTAAACCGTAAGTTATTGCTGTAAACTCTGAACTGAAGCACATAATTTAAATGAGCAGAGTTTGGTTCCTGATTTTAAATCTGAACATTAAAACGAATGCAACATGACGCCTGTTTCCTGTTTTTATTTATCCACTTCCTGTCTTTATTCCTATTGTGACAGGGTAAATCTGTTGTCAAAGATTAAAACGTTCACGTGACCTTCAGGGATTGTTGGTGGAAAATGGTTCATCTGCTTTATTTCAGTTTTAAACCGTGATGAACTTGATCACAGCCAATCAGATTTGACGAGTGATTCGGCTCAGGTGGAGGAATCCGGTCACATGATCATTGTAAACTTTATAAAGTTCAAGCTGAGAAATATCTGAAACACAGTTTAAAACAGGTTAAAAAAGAAGCTGGAAACACGGCAGGGAGAACGCGTCACGCAGCAATGTGTCGATCGAGGGGCTCACCTGAGGATCTGACAGCTGGGTCACATGACTCCTTACAGCAGCAGGCAGCGTCTCTGTGGGCTTTTAATGCTTTTAATCATCTAAAAGCTCCAAACATCGATTCTTGGCAGTCCAGTGAGGATCATCTGCCCTCTGAAGGCTCGACCAAACGCTGCTGCCGTGTTTTCATCGTTCCAATAACATTGATGCTTCTTCTGATGAGTCCTCGCACGCTTAAGCCCAGCAGCAGCTTCTTCTGCAGCCTCTAAGCTCCTCTGATCATCTCCACCTGCCTGTGAGCCAAGAAGCAGTTACAGCATGTTGGTCTGAGGCGTGGACTAACAGGAAGGAGCTCAGGTGTGCAGCCGCTGACCTTTGAACCATCAGCAGGAACTAGTAAAGTTTCATTAACCTGCAAATGCACTTTTGCTGTACAAATAATCTGACACACAAGGTGATTGATAGACGAACAGCTGTGACTTTAAGATGCTGATCATCTGCTGTAGAGTTTTTTAGGCCTCACACTTCCTCTTTGACCTCTGTCTCCAGTTTCCTCACATTTTTAAGGACACACTGCACACATGCTGAGATCTGCCGAGTCTTCAGCTAACAGCTGATTGGGAATCAGCAGACTGATTTATCTTTGGCATTTTTCATAGATTCAACTAAAGAAATGGAACAAATGATGTGTTTGTGTGACAGGCTGAAAGTAACAAAGAGCCTAAAGATGTGCAGACACGACTCTGCTTCATCCCAGAGTTTGGAGACTTTATCTCTGAATGAGCCACAGGTCAGAGGTCAGAGGTCAGAGGCTTAACAAACAAAAACCTTCCTGTGAAAACGTTCAGCTCCACAGACTGGACTGAAGACGAGAGAAAAAGCAGCCAAAGAACAACTTTGAAACTGTTGCTCAAGAGCACTTTAAAAATGACTCCATGGAGACAAAATAGCAAGAAAGGAGGGGCGGTTCAAGACTTTTGCACAGGAGCTGCATCTGCAGTCAGCTGAAGGTCGAAGTTTAAATTTAGCAAAGCATGCTGGGTAAGGAGCTGACCTCGGGACTTTAGGACACAGAAGTCGGGTGTCTGCTCGGTTTGGGGGTCCGCCGTCACGTCCCTGTCAGCCGTGATGCCGCGCGGCGCGATCACTGCTGCTTCAGTCTCACTAACCGAGTGGAGCTGGTGGAGCGGCCGCGGACAGCGACCCGACAGGCTGCAGGCCCCCCGGGGAGCTGCGAGCTCTCCTCTGCCGCGAGCACAGAAAGGACTTGTCTCTGCTAATCGAGGCTCGGCCGGCGTGACGGGTAATGGGCCCGCGGAGGGGGGGTGGTGAGGCGGGGGAGATTGGGCCCTGCTCCGATGCAGCGTCCAATCCCCTCACACTGTCTATGTGGGCTGGCGGCTTAATTCACTGACCATTAGCCGGGAGATTTGTTATTGCTCACTTTTAAAGGCACTGACAGAAGGCATTGGAGCTGCCCGACGGCTCCTCCGCCGGGAATTACAATGAAGGATTTGGCTTCTGCGGCTCTCTTCCCGAATCCTTCCCGTCTGGCTCAAGTCTGGGAAGCCACTGCATCCGCCCGCTCACCTCATCATTCAAAGCATCATCCTCCATTCTCCTTCATTGCTCGTGGTGTGTCACATCTGCAGGGGCTGGAAATTGGCTGAGGGCATTCCCAGTCATGGAGCTCCTGATTTGTCAATCACTTTTCAATTAGCAAATGAGCTCCAGCAGCACAAAGGTAGCTCCGACTCCAGGCAGAGCCAGGAAGAGCTGAGCCAGCAGGAATGATCCACCTCTTCACACACAGCAATGAAATTAACTGACTATAACTAAATTACCATCACGCCATCGATCAAAAGCTCGGATTTGAGGCGGGGCCACCAAAAGGCCGATGACTCCATCCTGACGAGGGGGAGGAGCTTAAAGCAGGTCAGAGAGGCCAATAACCGAGTCTGACCAGAGACAGACGCTGCATTGAGCGCCACCATATTGGAGGAGGCAAAAGTGGCCAACATAACACGGGTGGTGCAGTGGGTAGGTGCTCACCTTGCAACTGGAGGGTTGCTGGTTTGAGTCCCCACCTGAGTGCATGCTGTCATTGTGTCTCTGGCAAGATGCTTAACCCACATTGGCTAAGAGTGAATGTGTTTGGTGGTATTTTTTTGTGCCTAACAGTTTCCTAGTGTATATTAGTGCATATTTGAATGTGTGAATGAACGCATTAACTTTGTAGAAAGGCGCTTTATGAAGTTCAGTCCATTCACTTTGCCTTGTTCCAATATGGCGGACACACAGTTACATGACATCAGCGGGCCATCCCAGTCAACGAGGCATCTACATAAATATGTCTATGAGTCTGACTGCCAACCCATCCCACTAACACCAACAGCACAAGGTGGAGATAAATGAGCTGAAGTCCTTTCACCTCCACCTAAACTACACCTGTTAGTAAAGCTGAACCAGCCTGCAAAGCTCGAATAGACAGAAACTTTATTCACACCTTTTTGTGTTAAAGTCTCAGTTTTAGTGTTCAGGTCACACCTTCAGAGGTTTATTATACATGAGTACCCCCCAAAGTAATTTAACAGTATTACAGTACTTAGTTACTTTATAAAGCACCAAATCACAACAGTCACCTCGAGGTGCTTTATATTAAAGACCCTCTATGAGCAGCACTTGGTGAGGGTGGGAAGGAAAAACTCCCTTTTAACAGGAAGAAACCTCCAGCAGAACCAGGCTCAGGGAGGGGCAGCCATCTGCTGGAAGGGGCTGGGGGGTCTCAGACCTCTTGATCATATTCATAAATTAATCCACAGCACTCGTTTCTCTGTGTGACACTGAAATCAGATGAAGAGGCAGTTCATGTGCATGTGTATGTGCATGTGTGTGTGCGTGCATGTATGTGCATGTGTGTCTGTGTGTGCGTGTGTGTGCGTGCATGTGTCTGTGTGCTTGCATATGTGTGTGTGCATGTGTGTGTGTGTGTGTGTGTGTGTGTGTGTGAGTGTGTGTTTCTGAGTCTTTTTCTAAATGAGGTTCTCTCAGATCAAACCCACTGAGGCCTGTTCTGGTGCACATTTCCTGTGTGCTCTCAGCCTTTAAACAGAGATAATCAATAATCGGTGACGTGCGTCTGATCGAAGCTCCTCTGACGGCTGTTTGATCTCCTCCTCAGGTAGGAATGGGAAATGAAGTGATCTGTTTTTCCTCCTCCCTCCTCTGTCAGCAGCTTTGACCTTCTCTCCCTCGCCGTGACAGAGGCTGCTGAAGGACGTCCCGATTGGCTGACACTGCACTTCCTGCCTGCCGTCAGAGTGCCAGTCGCTGCCAAGGTGTGAGAGGTCCGGCCGCGGCTCGGAGCGGTTGATGAAGCAGAGGAATCGATGGAGCGAGGAATGATGAAGAAATGAGAGGCGGAGATGGACGGGCCACAAAAACGAGCGTGTCACATTTGTGGGTGGAGGTGGAGGCGGGGGTGGGGGGATGGAGGTTCAAACTAAAATGCACAGAGAGGAGGAGGAGGAGGAGGAGGAGGTGATCGATAACTGAGATGAAACTGCATCTGCAGCTTCATGCATCACAACACAGCTGGCTTCATTATTCTGAAGTTTGGAGTAAATTCCAGAGATTTAATGAGGAGCTTTAATTAATGAAGTTATTACAGAGCGAGCTTTGTTTCCATCCAGCACGGCTGTTTGTGAGGAAGCTCCACCTGAGCGCAGAGAAGCTCAAAGCACGGGCCGAACAATAATAAGCAGACGGGAAATGATGGATGATCGGGTGGAATCCTAAACGGCTCTCTGGTTGGCTGCCAGCCGCTCGGGTTTATTTGTCTTCATATCGGGCCGAGTCTGTGTTTATGTGCGCTCTCTGGAGAAACCACATGTCCTGAGAAATGACCCAGCCCACCGGAGAGAGCACAAATATGAACTCCTGCTCATCTTACCCGTCATTTGTCTGAATTTGGGAATAATGTGTACGTCAGTCCGAGGAGCTGCGAGTTAACCGAGTTTATGCTGAAACTCAGAAACTGCTGCGTGAAGTCCGAATATATGAAACCTGCTTACAAACCGCCCTTCTGCTTTTATTACAACTCCGAGCATCAGTTGGAATTTAAAGGACATTTAATTCCCAAATGATGCTCGTTCAACACAGCGAGAAACAACTTGACTATGAAAGGGTGGAAAATTAACGGTCTGTGCCCCTCTGATAAAACTGGACAGTCAGTGTGTCACATCAGTCGGAATCTATCAGGAACCTAAATGAAGAGTGTCCATTAAAAAGCTAAACCTGGTTCCTGTGAGCATCAGTGTGAAGGTCACAGTCTGAATGCAGCAGTCTGATGACTGATGTTGGATCTGCTTGTGCCAAATGTGGATGCAATCACCTGTGTTCTTGGAGGGCCTGTAAGTCTGCAGTTAGGATGAAGGTCAAATTTTGCATGGCCTCATTAAATAAAGGGGGGCACAGGAGCACCTGAGTGGCCCTGGAGGAGGTCATCAGGGAGAGGAAGGTCCTAGGACCCAGATAAGAAGCAGCAGATGGATGGTTGGATGGACGGACAGATGTGAATGTTAGCTCATTAAAGCACTTAGCTTAGTTACATATAGAAGTGCTTGTATGAATGGGTGTAAATGGGGTAAATGTAAACATGTTGTATAAGTGCTTTGAGTGCTCAGTTAGAGTAGAAAAGCGCTATATAAGAACTAGTCCATTTACCATGGATGGACGGACAGATGGTTGGATGGATGGATGGATGCCTGTGTGTGGAGTCGTGCAGACCAGAATTCGGGCCTCCTCCATTTCCAGGTGAATTGATTTATTTCACATTATTAATGAACTTTGCTGCAGCTCCACTTGTCAGGCTCGACCTGTGAGGGTCAATAACGAGAGGAAACTTGATGCTTAAGTGATTGTGCAGTGCTGAAGATTCGATATATCAGGAAAAATGTCAGCTGCTTGTAATATGTTGATTCTGCAGACCTGATCTGCATAAGCACTGCATTCGGAGGGCCCACGGGTTGTTTAACGGGGAGCTGGAAATTGTTTCGATAAATATTTTATGCAGAGCTGAAGTCGTCTGAAGATGGTCTGTGCTCGCTGAATAAACCGACACTCGACGAAGAAGCTGCTTTTAACACGAGGCAGAAATTTCACACGTGTTGGTGTTTCACAGGGAATCAGCTGACACGGTGTTTGCAGGCTCTGCAGTGATGTGTGAGCGGCGTGCAGGGAGGGGGGGGGGGTGTGTGTGTAAACACTTAAGGTGACTAAACTGCTGGCTCGAGTTTTCTGGCCCGCGGCAGAAATCAGTGCGATGGATCGGACG
>VUQJ01032938.1:0-10248 GCA_015108635.1 Andinoacara biseriatus | reverse complement strand
AAACCAAATGTTTACTTAGCCACTTGGTAACAACCTTTTTTTGACAGCTTAGCCTGATTGCTGATGTTAGTTTAAGTGAAGCCAGAACAGGAAAAGATATCATGGCTATGTTGAATTTTCTGTGTTGGTGACGCATGAATCACAAGTGTAATGTTTAGCTCCTTTTGTGTGGAAATGGAGAACTTTCCACTGCAGTCTTTTTAACTGCTTTCAGCTTCTTTTCAGTTTTATTGCTTCCACCACAAGTAGCAGCAGAAATAAAGGTCTAATAAACCAACTGCACAGCAGCAAAACAACAGACACACATGAGCAAAAGAGCCCAAATTTTTAGCAGATCAAGAGTGAAATGAATGTTTCTCATGAGTTGGTGGAGACCAAAAGGGGAGTGAAGATCATCGGATGAACGCAAATTGGAATATAAATTATTGTTGTTGCTCTGTACTGAATATGTGCCTGTTTATCCCGAAGCTTTAACCAGGGCTTTGGAAGTAATATTACAATATTTCAGTGTTAGGGTATGATCACAGCCACAGAAAAAACACAGTATGTGCTTGTTTTCTTTGCAGATCCCCATCAGAAGGGACCCTGTGTATCAAAACCTGTCCCTGATAGAAACCCCTGTTTTGTCTCCCCCTCACCCCCGCGACTCTCGTTTAATGTGCCAGATTGCCATCGTACCACTTCTCTGGGACAATTACAGGGTTTATATCCTTGCTGAGAGTTTGGATTGAGATTCAGTTTGCTGCACAGATACCCAGAGAGCTGCTGTGTTTGGCTAAAACCCCCTCAAAGACTGGCCAAGACTTGTCTCTTACCAGCCCATTGTTTGTAAGTAAGAAGGTTGTCTTAATTGACTCGCCTGGTTGAGCAAATGCTTAATAAATGAATGTTTGACTCGGCACTGGTTTGCTCACAGCGGCTGGCTTAATGATCTTGCACAGTATTGTGAACTCTCAGTGACCAGGGATAAGTCATGGACTGTAAGGGAAGAGCTCTGAACCAGCTACTGTTCACAAAGTGCAAAGTTTATTAGCATGTAAAAAAGCACAAAAAGAAAAAGGAGAACAAAGAGCACCTGCAAGACAAAAATGGAAATACAAAACAGGCACATAATCTTGCTTTTTTTGTGTGAGTGAGCGAATGTGTCTGTGTATTGTGTGTTTGTCATGAAATGTACTCAGTGATGAGGGTGAGAAGCTGCAATGATGCCCCCCCCCAGAACCCCGAGACAGGCAGACAGGGAAGGACCCAAAAGACCTGGACCGCCGCCGACCGGACTGCACAGTTCTGGCTTCTCCTGGGATCATTGTTCCCTGGGCCCACTTCAGATTGTGTGCTAAATGTGTGGCTATGCAAAGGCCTGTAATGTACAAGGGTTTTTATCAGAGAGATTAATGAAAGACTTGCCCAAAGCCAATAAGCTGGAGACTATAAAACCAAAAGAAGCTGAGGGAAGCAGAGCTGTGTTACACATGGAGCAGCGAACATGATGAAACCAACAGGAAATGGGAGGAATGATAGCTAATAGTAGTTACCTTGGAGGAAACAAAGGTGTTTTCTTTGATCGTTAAACCAACATCTCTCATATTGTATTTATAAAACAAAACCACATCTGAGCACATCTGGTTTTGGAGTGTCTTACCGACCCAATCTGAAGATGTAGATATTATTGAAAACTTGATCGCTCTCCAACACTGAGAGGCCAATTTGTCATTGCTAATGTAGACTTGGATATTAGGGTCAGCTAATCAATGGACAATGACTATGATAGCAATTGTAATTTTATAATCTATTCAATGTTTGAGCAAAATTATCATTCCCATGGCTAAATGATGATTTTATACACCTGTGGAAATGGGACTGAAAATACTTGCATGCAAAGATTAAGAGGTGTGGCCCAGTACTTGTATACACTCGAATGTGTCCATTCAATGTATTTTCCACAGAAGATGATGGTTACCATCAGCTGGAGAACCAGAGAAATGACAACATCTGATAAATATTCAGGTTTATAGAGCCTTCAGACTAACCTGTCTGCCTGGTATTCCTCCCTTAGGGGAGCTAGCGCCCCACCTCGGCCGTCCTCTGGTGGGCGTGTTCCTGCAGGGAACCAGGGACCCGGACCAAAGCATCCGCGCCAGCAGTCTGTCCAACCTGGGGGAGCTCTGTCAGAGACTGGACTATTCCCTGGGGTCACTTGCTCAAGAGGTGAGAGAAAGGTTCAGTCAAAAAGAATTCTCTGACTGGTAATCAGCCACATAATAATATTCAAGAACCTGTTAGAAAAGTTTTTTTTTATACAGGTAATGGAGCTATGCTTCTATTTGCTGTACATTTACATTAAGTAAAAAACAACACAAACAAACAAAAACTAAAAACTGGTTACTTGTGACCCTGTTCAGTGATTGGTCTGACAAAACAGAGTAAACAGCTGCACAGCTTCATGATAAAGAACACAGCCAAGTGTTTTCCTGGAAAACAATAGCCTTCAGCTATTCTATGATTCAGTTTAGTTTTATTTATATAGCGCCAAATCGCCTCAAGGCACATTATATTGTACAGTAAAGACCCTGCAATAATTACAAAGAAAGCCCACCAGTCAAAACGACTCTCAGTGAGCAAACACTTGGTGACTCACTAACTGTCTTTTATTGTTTTCATGTCCTTGTGTTAATACTGCTCTAAATTACACTGAACGTGTTTATGTGCAGATGAGCTCCTGCCTGACAGCCGTGATAAAGACGGAGAAGGAAGCAGAGGTGAGGAGAGCTGCTGTCCACGTTATTGTATTGCTGCTCCGAGGCCTCAGCGACAAAACCACACAGGTACACACTCATTGGGGTGGCGGTGGCTCAGGAGGTAGAGCAGGTCACCTACCGATCGGAAGGTTGGCGCTTCGACGCAAGCGTTGGAGTGTGAATGTGTGCGAATGTTAGACAATATAAAAGCACTTAGCTTAGTTACACCTGGAAGTGCTTGTATGAATGAGTGAATGTAAACGTGCTGTATAAGCGCTCTGAGTGCTCAGAGTAGAAAGGCGCTATATAAGAACTAATCCATTTACCATACGCTCACAGCTGAGTGGCAAAAACGTAATGACATCATTCATAATGTAACCAACTATATAGGATACATTGGATGAAGTCAAGGATAGTTTTCTCCAGAACATCTCAGCTTTTCCAAATGTTGCAGCATCTGCTTCTGTGTCATCTGAAAGCCTCTGTGTTTTTGCATTGATACATCTCTGAACTGCCAGTAAAGACTTACACAAGCACACAATCACTTTGGCTGCACCAGGTTACAGAAATCCAGGTTCAGGATAAGCCAGAATGACACCGCAGTGGGCCATCATACAGTCAGGACTCCGACCATATGATGTGCAACATGGTGAAACACAACTTTAAGTTGTTAGTTTAACGTCGTGCTGAAAAACATTAAAACTTAAGGCAGTGGACTCCCATGTAGAAATCATAACAGTATCTATCTGAAAAGTTCTAATCTTGGGTGCTGGTATAGATCAGGAGGTTGGGCAGATGATCCATGTGCAGTAAGGCTATCGCAGAGGCCACAATTCAGATCCGCCCTAGGCCCTTTAGTGTGTGTCTTCCTCTGTTCTCTTCCTTCCTTCCTTCCCTCCTTCCTTCTTACCTGTTCATTCACCACTTCTCTGTCCCAACACAGACTAAAGAAACCTGCATAAATATATTTTTATATATATATATATATATATATATATATATATATATATATATATAAAATATATAAAAAACTCTTACCTGGAAAGTTTTGTCTGCTACTACAACCTCATTATTTCTATCTATTTCTGTTTCATTCTACTTCACCAACGACTCCATTACAGACTGATGTGCTGCAGATTCTGCACCAGTCGGCATTTTTCCTACAAAACAGATCTGCAAATTTTTCACAGCACTGTTTTCTGAATCAAAACTAAAGATACTCAACTGTGGCAAAGATAGAACAGCATAATTTATCATTATGAATAATTTTGTTTTGATATAAAAATATTTTATATGCACAAGCATACAGACCCCCACATACTGCCACACTGGCCTCTCCCTTAGAGACAGGGTGGGGAGTGCAGCCAAAGTAGAGCCGCGGTTCCTCCACATTGAAAGGAGCCAGTCGAGCTGGTTCAGGCATCTGACTAGGATGTTTCCTGGGAGAGGCGCTCCAGGCATGCCCTGCCAGGAGGAGGCCCTGGGGTAGACCCAGGAGGTGGCTCGGGAGAGGGAGGTCTGGGCTTCTCTGCTTAGGCTGGATGGATGGATTTGAAATCTGACATCAGCCTTAAAGACCGGTTTGTTCCACAATGCCTCACATTTGAACAATTCTGCATTTTAAATAGGTGTGGGGCAAATATGGAAATGTTTCCAAACCTTTACTGGTGAATGTAAGAAACCAAACACTATGTAAGGGTATAAGTAGCCAAATACTATTATGCATTCAAAAGATTATGGGAGAACAATGAAATTAATGGGTCATATAGCATCAAATGTACTTGGGAGAAGTCCCTCGGTCCCCGACCCATGTGTCCTACGTTCCTAAGCTCTCTAGAAGTCTAGAAAACCCTAACATTTAATAGAACATAAAAGCGAACAGTAACAACATGCCATCTGTTGCTAGCACTCATGCCAAACTAATGTGCACTTTCAGCAGTGTAACCTCTCTGTCTGTCCTTTCCAGGTTCTGAGTGATGTGTTGTTAGACCTGTACCGAGCTCTCAAGTGGGTGGTTCACTCTGACCTGGATGAGGTGTCCGTGCTTCATGCACACCTGGCTCTGGAGGAGCTTGATGACGTAATGAGGAGATTTATCTTCCCTGAGCAGAAGCTGGAGAAGAAGATTGTTGTCCTACCATAGAACTAATTTCTGTGGGCTGTTTGCACTAGTAGTTATGACTCTTTGTAAAGTGAATTTGGAGGCCTCAGAAATCCAGACCAGCTGATATCAAAGAACAGAAGATCCTGCATCCATGCAAACCAGGATCTTTCTTAAAGAAATGACTGTGACCATCCACTGTAGCACCCATTTCCCAAATAAAGTTTTAAGCATATTTTTCCTCTTTTGTTTCTGGCTACATGGCTGAATAATCAAGATAGTTCAAATACATTCGAAATTGACCTAAATGTTGACTTTTAATTTATGTGAAATAAATACTGTAATAATATTGACTTTTATATGAAATAGTGTTGAATACTATTAATATTTATATTATAAATCACAGACACATTCTGCGCATATATGATTTCCTAACGAGCTGTCAGACTCAAGCAGAGGTTTTGCGCACACTTTCCCAAACACTGACTGGATAATATCTGGACTGCTTGGTGTTAAAGAGGCTCTATTGGTTACAACCTCCCACCTCGAGCTCATCTGGACAAATCACTATTTTCATGCAGTGGTTAATTTTGGAGTTTTTGGCTGCATGTCTTCTTTCAGACCTTTAGATACACACACAGGTGTTTACTCAACTATAATTTTTCTATTGGAGAGTTAAGCTTTTTTGCTTAGACAAAACATCGTTTACATATTTAAGTATTATATGTATAGAAACTTGTATTACAAAGAAATAATTCAATTTTTTTTATGTAGTGTCAAATCACAACAAACAGTTGCTTCGTAGCGCTTTATATTGTAACAACCCCACAATAACTACTGAGAAAACCAAGCAATCAAAACAACCGCCTATGAGCAAGCACTTGGCAACAGTGGAAAAGAAAAACTCCCTTTTAACAGGAAGAAACCTGCAGATGATCAGTTAGCTGTTTTACAACTACTCTTTAAATAAGTTCTGAGAGAAAAGGAAGGTTGGGGATTGGCCTATAATTAGCTAAGACAGCTGGGTCAAGTTAATTAATGGTCTAATTACGACCACCTTGAAGTCCTACGGTTTGTAGCTGTTAGAAAAATTATCAATGTCCAAGAAACACAATGCACTCAGAACAAATAATTTATTACTTGCAAAGGGGGCAATTACATTTCAATGAGATATCGTGCAAAAGCTGGAAGGGGCAGCCCCTTTGAGCCATCTTATACAATTTGGCTGTGCACAGCATTAGGTGTTTTTGCATACTTTAGCAAGGTCAGATAATAGAAAACACACACACACACACAAGCATTGAGTCACAATCTGTCCTCTTCAGTTATCTTGGAACATGCTGATCCTCCTTAGCAGCAGACACCTGCATGCTTGGGAGAACGAGACTGTCCCTACAAAACACCAAAGCACTGTCTGTTCATAACTCACAGTCCATTCTTTACTTGGCTACATAACATTATAACAACTACTTGCACACTAATGTCACAAAGCTACATAATGATTATAATTACTAAGCATTTTTCCAACAATTGCCAGTTGTCAAAGCTAGATTGATCATATTTTGGATTGAAGGATTAATTAATGGTAGGACTTCTTTGAGCAGTCTATTAGGAATGGGATCTAATAGACACGTTGAACTATTGACATTTACTCAAAGATCATTTGGAGAGAAAGAGTCTAAATATGTATCAGCGGTACTGAAAGTAGACGTACACAAAGATACATATGTGAGATCGTTTTGAATATTTTTTTCTCTAATGGTTAAAATTTTATTTGTGAAGAAATTCATAAAGTAAATTACTAGTTCATGGTTCAAGGAATACTCGGCTCAGCGGAGCTCTGACTCTTTGTCAACCTGGCTACGGTGCTGAAAACAAACATGGGGTTAATGATGAATCGTAAGATGTCCTAGCTTCACATAAGGCTTTTTTACAGAGCAACAAATTCTTTTTCTAGGCTAAGTGAAGATCTTCTACATTAGTGAGACGCCACTTTATCTCCAGCTTCTGGGTTATCTGCTTTAAGCTGAATGATTGTGAGTTATACCGTGGAGTCCAGCACATCTGATGTGCAGCTTTCTTTTTCAGAGGGTCCAGAGTGAGAATTTAAAACTACTGATGAGGTAAGTGATTTCTGTGGGAGCAGAGTTTAGGTAGCTACTCTGCACTGTGTTGGCACATAGCATTGAAGAGCACAATAAACGAGGAATTATATTCTTAAACTTATTTACTGCACTTGTACTGTAATAAAACTTTTGTGTAATTCACTAATGTAAATGTTATTAAGAAATGTGAGCAGCAGTTTACAATAAAAGGAAAATTCTGACATTTGACACTACAAATCATTAAAGGCTGTTGTTTGTTTACATGTTTTTTGTTCGTTGCTTCTATAGTTCTAATTATCTTCACCAAGGAGGTTATTTTTTCGGTAGTATTTGCATGCAGTGTTTGTCTGTAAAGACGATAGAAACAGAAAACAAAGGAAACTTATAATAAACTGAAACAAGGAAAAAAATACAACCAAACACCCTGATAACTACAAAAAAAAAACCCCTGAGAATGTAAATAAAAATAAATCAACATGGAAATATCTATAAAACGGTCCAAAACTAAAAATTAAATAGAAACATTAAATAATATCAACTGTCCAAAACTTAACACGCTGGCTCACAGACCCAAGATCATAACATTAAGAAACTATAATTCTTACATGTTGATTGCCAACGATGTTTCTTACAACCAGACAGCATAGATTCATATAGGGAATGAAAGATGGAAACTCTAAAAATCATGTTACTTCTTCAAGGTCAAAAAAGGTCAAACGTTCATTAAGTCAAAGTTTCATAAAATATCTTTCATCTTTAAAATTCGACTGTCTTTGTTTCTACTGGCAACTGTATGAAATGATACTGGGATACTGGCCAGCAGCCTAAAGCAGAGAAACTCGACCTCCCTCTCTCCAGCCAGCCTCTCTAGTTTATTCTAGGCCAGCTGAGATATTTTTTTTTGCATATTTGTCACACTTTTGACATTGTAACAGACTTGATTGATGCGTTAATGTTATTAGTGTTCAGAATTCCCACTTAGTTAAAGCAGAGTCGCTCTCACGCTGCGGCAGTGGGATTCACTGAGTTTTTAGGAGTTGGCTACAGCCAACAGTAGCCTGTGTACGGTTCTGAATAAACAGCAAGTAAACTGGTACCGGCAATTTACTGTGTAATATTGGACGGATGCTACAATATCATCAAACTCATTTTAGACAAAGTAAATACAGAATGCAGGCTTTCAATGATAATCTCATTTATTAAGGGAAAAAACTATCCATGTGTTAAAATGTGTGTACGTGCTGTAGAAAAAATCTGATTGCTCAAATAATTTTTCATATATTTTGAGAATGATCTATAAAATTGGTTCACATGTTTCTAGAGGCTATAAACGGAGAACTAATCAAGAGCTATGCACCAACTTTGGTTCTGCATGTGTAACAGTTAAAAGTAATTAATTTAATTTAATTTAATTTACTAAAATTAACTGCCATGCAGTGCTTTAACCTCCTATAATGTTTTACTGCAAACATTTTCTTTACGCGCAGCTAAAGAAAGTAGCACCAACATGCATTTGAAACTCTCAAGAGACAAAGGAAGAAAAGCATTTCTGGGTTCCAGCTAGTCAATATAGTCAAAGTCAAGAAGGCAACTGTGCCTTGAGGAAGGATAAAGATTTGAATTTGAACTGGTGCCCTCTTTTAATCCTTCCACATCACACTCGTTTTAACCAGCAATAATGTTTTCTGCAGTAAAGAGCTTAAAAATAATAAACTGAATGCAAATAGGATCAGTAATTTTAATCCACTCAGCATTTTGACCAAGTTCATTGGTACTTTGAAAACAGTTGGATAATCATTTGCTCACACACAGCCATGGAGGACTGTGCATGAAGGAGGACGTTAAGGGGGGAAAACTGGTGGTTTGTATAAAAGCATTTTTGTTTTGTTTGGATTGTTCAAATTACAGAACGTATGGCAGGACATTTGCAGCTTTTGCATGTTTTTTGACAGATTGTATTTTACACTGGATACTCTTCCTGATGCAACCCTCAAGGGATTAATGTCTCCTCTTGGAATCAAATCAGGGATCTTTTGCTTGTTAGCTGAACGTGTAAACCACTGTACTATGAAGCCACAATACAATAGAAAATAAGACATAACTTCACCAAGGCACAAGAAACTGCACTGTAAATTTTGTAAAAGGTTAATTCTGCCATAATTGAAAAGGCAAATAAAGATGGAGCTGTGGTAATTTTGGCTAGAAAAGCCTATAAGCAAGAAGTTTTGCAGATGACTGAAGAAAACAATTTTTACAAGCAACTACAGAATTGCGATATTAAGAAGTACACAGACAACTCAATATTCTATTAATGAGAGGAGAAATCACTAAAGAACAACATTCCTTTATGACAGAACTTTCCTGTTGCACCAGTATTTTACATTTTGTCTAAAACACATAAGGAATATTGTGACATTCACTGAAAAATGTCAGCATTTGTAGATCATTTTTTACAACCTTGTGTGCTTTCTCTACTATCCTAAACTTAAAAATCCACGGATTTTGTCAAACTAATTCAAACTGTCCAACTTGATCTGAATGATGTTTTTTAGTTACTTTGGATGTTGAGTCTCTATGTAAACCAATGTTCCCCCACATGGTGGACTGCAGGCTGCCATGTTTTTTTCCCACAAGCACAGCAACAGAATTCAGCTACCACCAGCTCACCCAGTGTAACTTGTATTGTAGAGTCGGCTGAATTAGTTTCAAGCACCAACTATTTGATGTTTGACAAAGACTTTTTGATTCAGGCGTTAGTATGGGCTTTAAGATGTCTCCTGATTTTGCCTTCCTGTGTGTCAGACTGTTTAAACATGAAGTTGTACTCAGTCCTGCAAGGAAGCCAGACTTCCAGTATCCACCCTGAATCCAAACTGGGAGCTGGTTCCACAGAAGAGGGGCCTGAAAGCTGAAGGCTCTGCCTCCCATTCTACTCTGAAGTATCCGAGGAACCACAAGTAATCCAGCAGTCTGAGAGCGAAGTGCTCTATTGGGGTGATACGGTACTATGAGGTCTTTAAGATAAGATGGGGCCTGATTATTCAAAGCTTTGTACATGAGGAGAAGAACTTTAAATTCTATTCTAGATTTAACAGGGAGCCAATGAAGTGAAGCCAATATGGGAGAAATCTGCTCTCTCTTTCTAGTCCCTGTCAGGACAGCCTGATAATAATGAATTACAATAGTCCAGCCTAGAAGTAATAAATGCATGGATTAGCTTCTCTGCATCAGCCTGAGAAAGGATGTTTCTAATTTTGGCAATATTGCGCAAATGCAAAAAAGCTGTCCTACATATTTGTTTAAT
>VUQJ01032934.1:5815-23295 GCA_015108635.1 Andinoacara biseriatus | reverse complement strand
TCATTGGCTCCCTGTTAAATCTAGAATAGAATTTAAAGTCCTTCTCCTCACGTACAAAGCTTTGAATAATCAGGCCCCATCTTATCTTAATGACCTCATAGTACCGTATCACCCCAATAGAGCACTTCGCTCTCAGACTGCTGGATTACTTGTGGTTCCTAGGATACTTCAGAGTAGAATGGGAGGCAGAGCCTTCAGCTTTCAGGCCCCTCTTCTGTGGAACCAGCTCCCAGCTTTGATTCAGGAGACAGACACCCTCTCTATTTTTAAGATTAGGCTTAAAACTTTCCTTTTTGATAGAGCTTATAGTTAGGGCTGGATCAGGTGACCTCTCCTTTAGCTGCAATAGGCCTAGACTGCTGTGGGGTTCCTATGACGCACTGAGGCCCTTTTTCCACTGGTGCCGGTGCCAGTGTTTGAACTACCGTTCACTGGAAATTAACGCACTCGGTCCTCGGCAGAAAAATGTATTATTGTAGGTCTTTACCTACAATATAAAGCACCTTGAAGTGCCTACTGTTGTGATTTGGCTCTATATAAATAAAATTGAACTGAATTAAACTAGTTTGACTGCCCAAGCTGCTGATTGGCGCTTTGGAGACAGGCGAGGGACAAACAGCATATTTTGCCATTAGTTATTAATCATTTGTGGAGCATGCACATAACCAAGTTCCTCCTTTAACGCAATCTCTCTTATCTGGTTCCTCTAGAACGAGCGTGAGTGCGAGTGCCTGCCAGGGTACGTGGGTAATGGAGTCCAGTGTCTGGAGAAGGTGGTGCCCCCTGTTGACCGCTGCTTGGAAGACAACGGAGGCTGTGACCCTGTGGCGTCCTGCAAGGACCTGCATTACCACAGTAAGACATGTCAAGACCTGAACCCATGAGCAGTATAGTCAGGTGTTCCCTCTCCTGAGGGGGAGCCATGTTGGTTCCCCAGTCCTACTCCGTTGCAGTTTCCATGGTAATCACACCGATTCTACAGCAGCTGACCTTTATAGTATCCATGTTACCATGGTTACATTATGACCGGCATTGTTTATTTATTTTATTTTTTCTGGGGCTGGTAAACAAACATCAACGACCCATAGCTCAGCTCGTTAAGGCTCGTTAAACATGGAGCTCATTAAAGGCTCAAAGGCTGTTGTTATTTCTAACTTGATGTTCATGAATTGGGGTGTACAGATAATTAGTAATTCACCATAAATAATGCGGTCAGAGTTCTGCTTTTAATGAAGTTTGTGAGCAATGAGCAGCTGCCATCCAAGCAGGAAAAAAAAAGGATTTTCTTCACAAAATCAAATGTACACATTTTCCTCTGGTCTGCAGTGACATTAATTTATCTTGATTGTTTTACTGTGAGCTGTCCAGGTAAAGTTAACATGATTGTCGTGCTTCAGCAAACACTGCCGGAGTCTTCCACCTGCGCTCTACGGAGGGGAAATACAAGATGAACTTCAGTGAGGCCGACGACGCCTGCAAGGCTGAGGGCGCCGCGCTGGCTACCTTAAAACAGCTGGGAGACGCACAGCAGGTAAACCTGCCTACCAAACGGGTTTCCATGGAGACACCAGACAGGTTGACACAACTCACTCAAACACAGCAAATGTTTTGTTAGTGAACTCTGGATATAAATATGATGTCCTGTGCGGTGCTGTCAAACTCATTATTAGAGCAAAAATGCAACATGCTGCATTTTTCAGGAGCTCTTGTAGGTACTGCAATCAAAGATCACTTTTTAAAATTTTACTGATGCACAACTACCTGCACAGCCAAGAAAGGAGGCATTACTTCACCTGCTGTTAGAAGCTGTGCTGCCATCAGGCCATGTTGGACTTTTTTAGGTATTTTCTGTGCAGCTGAGTGAAGTGAGCAGCAGTGTCTCCATAGCTGAATTCTTCCGATACTAAGGACTACAAGCACTTTTTTCTACACCTAAGCGCCCTGTCTCACATTCGCACACACGCTCACACTCACATGGATGTATTAGGGGCAAATCAGTGTTCAGTATCCTGCCCGAGGGTACTTTGGCATGCAGACTGGAGTAGCTGGGGAATCGATTCCCTGACCTTCCGGCTGGTGGATGGCCCTCTCTACCTCCGGAGCCCCAGCTACTTTATCTTGATACCTTTTTAGATAGCAGACTTTTTTTCCCCTCTGGTCCTGACAGCTCGGGATGCATCTGTGCGTGGCCGGCTGGATGGCGGAGGGGAAGGTGGGATACCCAACCCGCTTCCCCTCTGTCAGGTGCGGAGACAACCACGTGGGTCTGGTTATGTACAAAGAGCCCGTGGACCAGAGCAGCAAGTACGACGCCTACTGCTACAGGCTCACAGGTGTGTGTGTGTGTGTGTGTGTGTGTGTGTGTGTGTGTGTGTGTGTGGACAGAAAGAGGTCCACCCTGATCTGTGCTCCCACTTTAAACGTCCTTGTTAATGTGTTGTTTACGTTGCCGTGGCTCTCAATGCTGAGACTCTGTGAGTCACGCTAACTTCAGAGATACAAGAGCTGCAACAACCGCAGATAATGAGGTGAAAAGCATGAAGCACAAACAAAGTCATCCTGGGCTGGAGTTTAACCCTGAGATGAGGGAAACGTCTGCTGGAGGCTCTGTTCCTATTTACCGGTTGCTATGGTGAGTCACGGTATCAGAGCTCCATTGACGATGGCTTTATTTGATGTACACGCTTAACTCAAGGTGAACGTCCTCAGAGCTAATTGAACATGTTCACATCAGCCTTTCAGTTTCCCGTCTCAGAGTTAATCCGCCCAGGCTTTATGGTCAGGCTTTGCTAAACCTGCTTTTTGGAACAGGACTCGGTAAAAATCAACTGAAATGCAGCAAACTTAGAAACAGATGCTCACATGATCTGGTACAAACGGTCAAATCCTGCTAATATTAATGCGTTTTCATGTGCAGATGTTTCATGTTCGTGTCCTGCTGATTACGTGGGAAATGGAGATTTCTGTAACGGCGTCCTGACCAGCGTCCTTGCAACGTACAGCACCTTCTCCATCTTTTACATGGTGAGTGTGGCACCTGAAACACGGATCCGAAGCATAACATCGTGCTTCCAGAAGTAGAATCGGAGCTGCTGGGTTTCTCCTGTGGAACCAGCTCCCAATTTGGGGTTCAGGAGCCAGGAGACAGACCCATCCCTTAGTTGCGTTGCTATAGATTTATGCTGCTGGAGCCGCTCATCGCACCCCTTTTCTTCTCTTTGCTCCCACCCTGCAGTTCATACCCAGCAGATGGATGTGTGGTTCTTCTGGAAGTCTCTTCAAAAAAAATTTAAAAAACATGCCTCATAATAGAAAAATAAATACTGAAATCAGTACTTTATAATGAATCTCAAAGCTTTTACTGTGGTTTACTCCCTATTTTAGACAAAGACACCTAAAATCTTAATCTAGCTATAATTAAATGTGCCATAGCGCTCTTTGTGTGATCAAGGTCCCAAAATCGATGTCATCGCTGGCTCCCGACCTGCTCAGGGTCGCAGCTGTGAGCTGCAGCTCTCTGCAGAAGAACAGCCACAGTCATTGTAAACTCTGATTGTGAGTCTTCGCAAAGATGGAAAGCGACTCGGGAAGATGGGACCTAAAACTCAAATCAGTGGCAGCGCGGCTGCAGCAGTAATCAGGAGGTACAGAGTGGCTCTAATCAGAGCCCCCGGGGTGGCCCTGCTAAAACGACTCCACCAACAGCGCCACTCGGCTCTGAAAAACACACGGGCGAGCGCTTCAGACCTGGCACATATCGGTGGAAAGCAGAGTTCCTGTGACAGCCCAGCGGCCACCATCATTCAGTGACTGAGACCAGAATGAATTACCAGCCAACATGATTAAGCTTTTTTAGTTGCTATTTTTAAGAGTTGGGCATCAATAAAAACTCATCTGAGTTACTGCAGGAATGCTCCGGGTAGAAGTTTGAATGTTTGAATCGATGTCGGTCTGTTTCTTTCTTTTTTCCTCATTTAGAGCTTTAATAGATCTGTAGATATCAGGAGGAACACCTAAAAAAAGTTTAAACACATTGTGAAGTTGTGTGACTCTTAAACCACACCTGAAGTGTTTGTCGTGGTCCTGGACCGGTGGCCCAGTGTTCTGTGTTCTTTGGTTTCAGTTTTAGTGATATCTCTGATTTTGTTTATCAGTCCTCAGTTGGTTTTTCTAGTTCCCCGTGTTTCCCTGTGTCTAGTCTGTGTCTTTGTTCCCTTGTCCCACTTCCTGTTTTATTTTGGTAGTGTGGGATTCTTAGAACAGTGTGTTTAATTTGCCTTCCTGTGTCCCCCAGGTGTTCCTCATTTGCTCATTACCTAGTGTGTATTTATTGTCTGTGTTCGAGTTCTTTGTCGCGACGTCTTCATTGCTTTCCCTGCCTGCCGTGTGTCCCCCACCGTATTGTGTTAACGTCAGCTTTTGGTGTCCTGCTTTGGGGTCCTCAGTCCTCCCACACAGCCAATCCTGACAGTGTTTGCTTGGATGGAAAGTCTGCTCTGAGACGTCTTTGTCCAAGGAAATTACTCCGTGGTGAAACCCACTTGGATCAGACCCAGGCATCTTTCAAAGTTCAAATATGGACACATTAAATTCCTGTTCGTAGACCGGACTCATAAATGTCTCCAGATAATCTGATCGTGAATATTTTCTTAATGAGTTAAAAAAAAAAAACAGAGTGGTTCTCTGAAGGACTTTGAGACTTTAAGAAAACAGAGACATCACCTGCTGAAGATAACGAGCTCTGGAAGACGTCCAGTTAATGAGAAGGCAGCTGCGTCCAGCTGTTCAGCGACTCGGCGTCGACTGATCTGCCTCAGGACGATATGGAGCTCCACAGAGCTTCAGATCTCCTCAGGTCTCGTAGTTAGAGAGAAAATATCAAAATGTTAAAGCTTAGCACATATTTATATATTTATTTATATATATATAAATTGTATTTGCTTCAAGCTGATTTCTGCCCACAACCTGAAACCAGGCCGCCGCCTTTTTTTACTCTTCTGGCTTCCTGTGACTCCACATGCCCTTTGACCGTTTCTGGAACAAGGAATTTGTCTTTTCCTGTTTACACCACAAGTGGGAATGTGGCGTGTTCTGGCAGATGATACACACTAAGGGCCTCCAGAGGTCAAAGAGTAGGACTTTTTCAATAGCAATGCTTTTTTTAATGCACTAAATCAGTTTTCAGGCTCAATAAGACCAAGATTTGGTTTAATTTAACGTTATTTATATCACACCGGTTCACGACAACAGCTTTTTATTTTAAGGTAAAGAGAAAAAACAACAACAACAACCAGACGAGCTCCTATGAGCAGTACTTGGTGACGATGGGAAGGAAGAACTTTCTTTTTGACAGGAAGAACCAGGCTCACCGAGAGGCAGCTATCTGCTGCGACCAGCTGGGGGGGGGTGAGCCTATAGCAGCGTATCTAAGGGATGGTTCAGGGTCACCTGACCCAGGCTGGACTATAAATCTGATCTTAAAGGTGGAGGTGCCTGATATCTGAAAGCTCCGCCTCCCTTTCTGCTTTCAAGGACCACAAATAATCTTTTCAGCCTGGGAGCGAAGAGCTGCGCCAGGATTATCCGACACTGCAGCCTTGAAGATATGATGGGGCCTGATCATTCAAGAGTTGAATGTGCTTAGAAGGATTTTGAATTCTGGAGGGAGCCAATGAAGAGAAGCTGATGTAGGAGAAATATGATCTCAATCTCCAGTGCCCATTTGGTGCTGTGCTGTGGATCAACTGAAGCCTTTTTAGGACAGCCTGATAATAATGAAACACAGATGATCATTTTATGAGTCGCTGACCGGTCAGAATGTGTTGGGGTTTTATGTTTTTACCAACATGTAATTGAGCAGACGTCCATTTTCATGTGATTAGTTTTTGTGAGAAACTGTGTTTTCATTCACTTTGATTTCAGACCAATAAAAACGATTGTTTAGGGTTTAGATGACCTGATGAACTGAACAGTTCTGACATGCTCACCACAGAAATAGCTTCACTGCTCTTTGGTGTAGATACTGTGATGGTTGATCCAGAAGTGATATGAGGTCTTGTGAATCAGCCACTAAAGTCTCTGGGTAAATACATTTGCAGCCATGTGTTTGAATAAGAGGGAGACAGGTGTAAGAGTGAAGCTGCGAGGAGCAGAGGTAGTGAAGGTAGATGAGTTTTAATGCCTGAATACAGCGCACAAGAGCAGTGATGAAGAGAGTGTAGACAGGGTGGAGTGGGTGGAGATGAGTGTCAGGGGTGATTTGTGACAATAAGGGAAGGCTTACAAGATGGTAGTGAGACCTGCTGGGATGTGTGGTTTGGAGATGATGATGCTGACAAAAACAAAGATGTTAAGGTTTTTAGAAATGAGTCCATCAGAGAGACAGCTCAGGCTGAGCAGTTTGGAGACAAAGTTAGATAAGATAAGATAAGATATAACTTTATTGATCCCACAGCAGGGAAATTTGTACATTACAGCAGCTCAGTATAGAAAAATGAGACCAATTAAATAAAAAGAAAATAGAAACGAAAAGAAAGGAAAAAATACTATATGCATAAGATATATACACATATACACATACACACATGTACATCAAAGAACAGTATATACAGATATCTACCCTATAAATTAGACATGTAGCCAGTCAGCATACACAGTATGCATTTAGAATGATTGTAATAGATAAGATGTATGTTATTGTATGGCTAGGGTAATGGAAGTGGAGGTAAAGTGATTGACATTATGATGCGTTATACAGTCTAACTGCTGTTGGGATGAATGACCTGCGAAAGCGCTCCTTCCTGCAGCGAGGATATTTCAGTCTCTGACTGAAGGAGCTGCTCAGCTCACCCACAGTCCCATGCAGAGGGTGGTGGGGGTTGTCCATGATGGATTTCAACTTTACTAAAATTAGCGAGGAAAGGCTGAGGTGGTATTGAAACATGTGTGGAGGAGGGAGAGTGGATGGAGGTAAAGAGGAACATCTCAGAGGAGGTTCATGGATGTAGGGAAGGAGGATACGTAGAGAGTTGGTGTGACAGAAGAGGATGCTAGGGATGGGGTAAGATGGAGGAAGATGATCTGCTGTGGCGACTTCTAAAGTCACTGAACTTTGTCTTTGTAGATGTTACTGGAGTACAGCAGCTCGTCCTCGGAGGGCAAACAACTCGTCGAGTTTCTTTCTCACAGGGAGGCTGAAGTTACACTGTTTGTCCCTCATAATGCCGGCTTCAGCCCAAATCAGGTGAAGTATAAACTTAATCGTTATCATTTCTTAGATTATTAAAGGGTATCAAACCTAAGTAAGTCAGAAATGTTTCATGGTAAACTTTTATAGTTAACTGCTATTAAAACTGTTAAACATAATAATATAGTAAGACAGTATAAATTCATTTTAAAAGATAAAATTAAAAGTCTTTACATTACACATAAAAATCCAGACAGGAGATTTCAAAGAAAATAATAAAAGTCCCCGGAATTGAGCCCTGTGGAACTCCACAAATCTTATTGGATCAATCAGATACATAGATACCAAATCCACAGTTCAGTTTGGTGACTTGACCCCCCCACCCCCCAAAAATAAGTGTTAAAGGTTGAAACACACATATATTAGTGCAAATGTAGGGTTTAAATTCACTGTTAACATCACACACTGACTACAAACTGGTTCCTGTTAAAGGTAAATTAGATCTACATTTGTAGCCTGAGTTACTGGATAATATTTGTAACATGTCATATACTCCTTCACCACTTTAATCTGTGAAACCTGGAGAGTTCACTAGTATTTATTCACCATGTTATTTATTTATTTTTATCTGAGTTAAAGCTGAGTCCATAAGGAAACTAGAAGCATTTGTTGTGATATTCACATTATTAACCCTAACCTTTTGTGAGTTGTGACACAGCTGTCAGTGAAATCTTCCTGTTTTGTTTGTGTTTAGACTTTGACTGGCAGAGACCTCGAGTATCACATCTCAGCCAATCACAGCAGGCGACCATTTAAGGAGCTGAAGAACCAGACGGTCATCACATCGAGGCTCGGGTTCAACCTGACTGTTACCCACGGCAACAATGAGGTCAGAGGACACACACACACACACGCGCGCGCACAGGAAGGTAAGAAAAATGTGAGACGTTTAATATCAATATGGTGAAAATTCAGTACAAACTGTGTGGAAAGAAAATAAGATTTGACAAAAAAACATTTTCATGTCATTTCTACAGATTATCAAATTCAGTGTTAACCTAATGTTACTTTTAAAAGTAACATGTTACATTAAAGGATTACTGCTTTTGAACAGTAATCAGGTACAGTGTTATTTAATGAGGGAATCATTTATCTTGCACATTAATTATGGTGTGCAGAGGCTGTATAGTCTGTTGTATATTTACCTCATCGCAGTATTCAGTTAAATACATTATGAGGAGTACTCAGATGAACTAATGTAGCACCTTACACGATCCGTTATTTAATTACTTTTTCAAATAACTTACTGTGAAATATCCCATCCCTTTTGTTTTGGCTAAAGAAAAAAAAGAAAATCCCAAACACAGTTGGAGTGTTTTTGTCTCCTTCCAACTCCTTGGAACCAAACTGCTTTTGTGGAACGTATCCAGTTCTGCAGTTTATGTCACTCAGGTCAGCCAGCGAGATGGAGGCTGGCTGTGGAAGTATTCCTGTTATTTTGTGTCTGAGTAATGGTAAGTGTCTTTCAGAGCTCTGCACAGCTTAGTAAACACTGGTGGTGAGCCAGAGATGTTGAGGAAAGCAGCTCCGAGACCGCAGCTGCTTTTAGCTAAAACTGTAACTGTGAGGGGAATGAACGAGCTTGATGCTGCTGCTGCTTGTGTGATGGAGGAGATGCTATCAGTATGGTGAAGTCGACACACTGAGGCTACACATGACCATCATGTGCAAGTTAAATGCAAAGGGGTGTTTTTTTTTGGTAACACAGAAGGTACTCTAACAAGATACTTTTCTGGGAGTGTAATGTTGCAGATTTCTTTTTTTATTGCAGAAATGCGACTTTTCTCCTTTTCTACCTTTACAAATGCTTCTGGATTTGACAGAAATGTGCACATACAGTACACACCACTCATAATACCAGTCATCTTCTGCAAGCGCTCTGCGTTTGTGTTCAGTCCTATCCTATATTTGCACCACAAAGAAAAAAATCAGCACTGCCTTATTGTATAGTGAGTTAACACTGGTTGCATCTCGTCCACCACATAAACAGTGACAAGCTTGTTAATTTCCCTCGGAGTGACAGTTTAACTATGTGCTGTGTGTTTAGCATTCTGCCGGTTCTTCACACTGTGCAGCACAGCTTCTTAGCATCTTAGACGCTTATTATCAACCTGGCACAAAATAATGTGAATATTTAACGTGTGTAAAGGCCGTCCTCTCTGCCATCGCTGTAGCTGAAGCCAACCTGCTCGTTGTACGCCGTAGTTCTGGATGTATTCCTCACCTGCTTCAAGCCTCAGAGTCACAGGGAGACAGAAATACTATAAACACATAAGGGATTTTCTTAAATTTTTTGGCAGACAGACAAACAGGGAAATACTGCAACAGTAAGACAGACTTGAAGAAGCGATTCTGGTAAACTGTCAGGTGACTCAGGAGGAGAAAGTGGTGTTAATGGGGTGTTTATGGGGCGCTGCTGACTTCAACTGAGGCTACAGTTGGGCGGTGGAAGGAATATTGAGGACCTCCTTAATTCCACTGACACACCTTCTGTAATGGAAGCAGAGTCTGGGGATGAGGGGGATGACTTGCCCATCACTGGGGGTGAGGTCACTGAGGGTAGTTAAACAACTTCGTGGTGGCAGGGCCCCTGGGGTGGGTGAGATTCACCCTAGTACCTGAAGGCTCTGGATGTTGTAGGGCTGTCTTGGGCTAGCTCTGCAACGTAGCGTGGAGATCTGGGGGGTGCCACTGGATTGGTAGACTCGGTGGTGGTCACCATCTTTAAGAAGGGAGACCGGAGGGTGTGCTCCAACTATCGGGGAACCACACTACTCAGCTTCCCTGGTAAGATCTATGCCAGGGTGCTGGAAAGGAGGGTCCGTCCATTAGTCGAACCTCGGATTCAAAAGGAACAGTGCAGTTTTTGTCCTGGTCACGAGAATATTCAAGTGTGCGTGGGAGTTTGCCCATCCATTCTACGTGTTTTGTGGACTTGTAGAACGCATTCGGACGTGTCCCTCGGGGGTATCCTGTGGGAGTTTCCTGCAGGGCCCGTTGTGGCGAGCCATTCACTCTCTGTACAACCGCAGTGAGAGTTTGGTCCACATCGCCGGCAATAACTCGGATTTGTTTCCTGTGGGTGTTGGACTTTGCCAGGGCTGCCCTTTGTCACCGAATCTGTTCATAATTTTTATGGACAGAATTTCTAGGTGTGGCCAGGTGGCGGAAGGCTTCTCCCTTGGTGGCCTCAGAATTTCATCTCTGCTCTATGCAGATGATGCGGTTCTGTTGGCTTCATCAGGCGGTGGCCTCCAGCTCGCAGTGTAACGGTTCACAGTGGAGTGTGAAGCGGCTGGCATGAGACTCAGCACCTATAAGGCTCCGTTTACAAGAGAACAGCGTTATGTTCTTGTGTAAATGGGGCCTCAGTCTGATTGATTGGTCCTCAGCCGCAAAAGGGTGGAGTGCCCACTCCTGCTCAGGGACAAGTTGCTGCCCCAGGTGGAGGATTTTAAGTATCTCAGGGTCTTGTTCACAAGTGAAGGGAGAAGGGAGCGGGGGATTGACAGATGGATGCGTCAGCAGTGATGAAGACGCTGCACTGGTCTTTTGTGGTAAAGAGGGTGATGAGCGTGAAAGGGAAGCTGTCGATTTACCTACGATTTACCTACATCCTACCTACGTATCTACATCCCTATCCTCACCTATGGTCATGAGCTTTGGGTAGTGACCGAAAGAATAAGATTGTGAATACAAGCGGCAGAAATGAGCTTCCTCCAAAGGGTGGCTGGCCTCTCCCTTAGAGATAGGGTGAGGAGTGTGGCGATCCAGGAGGGGCTCAGAGTAGAACCGCTGCTCCTCCACATCGAAAGGAGCCAGTTGAGGCAGTTCATACAGCTGATTAGGATGCCTCCTGGCCGCCTCTCAGGTGAAGTATTCAGACATGTCCCACCGGGAGGAGGCCCTGGGGCACACCAAGGGGTCCCCCCGGATGAGCTGGTGGATGTGGCTGGGGAGAGAGGTCTGGGCTCCTCTGCTTACGCTGCTGCCCCCGTCCAACACATGCTCATTTTGAGCCACGATTATTGTTGGTTACACTCAATATTAATTACATTATTTACAAACCAAAAAAAGACTGTCTATTTGTTCACCATTAGAAAGGATAACAGTACACTAACTGATAAAAAATAACCTGAAGTAATCCTTCACTTTTCTGTGAGTTAATCACACAGTACTTTTTTTTTTCTCTATGCACCAGCCTTGACTTAAAATGTGCTGCATGTTTACTGTAGTTGATTTTTGATCCCTCAGAGCTCAAAACTGGTGAACAAGAGATTGCTGGTGGAGTGGGACATTCCTGCCGTAAACGGGATCATCCACATCATCGAGGCCCCGCTGACAGCACCTCCCCCACCGGTGAGTGAGGATGATTTAACGCAGAGCAGCTGACATCTGCAGCATCAGCTGCTCTGCACGGCTCTGAACCGGCATGTGTCAGATGTTCACGTGGTTTCAAACGTCATGCAGCAGCATGACTTCTGTGTTCTGCACAGCAGTTCAAACGGCAAAAAAATAAAATAAAAAATCGGCTTGCATATCATCACCATGCCAGCATTTATAAACAGGGTAGGACTGTATGGTAAAATCTGTGTGGGGAAAATGTCAAGCTTATGTCACTCTGTCATCTTTAAAGTTGCTATCAAAAGGAATTAACACTGCTGATTTAACTTCTCAAACTAAACCCACACGGTGAACTGTTACAGCTGTAGTCATTAGCTTTTGTTGACTACCAAAAATATACACAAACTTATTTCCTTCAAAACACTAAAACTGAATCAACTACTAGATGATAATTAGGTGCCAAATTAAAAAGTTTAATCACAAGTTAAGTCATTAAAATTTCTTTAATAAAAAGCTATTCTAAAAAATCCCTCCGGTCACCAGGAAAACAAGCCAATGTGATGTTTCATTAGGTTCTCGAAAGAACTTTTAAGGATTCACACCTTCGTTCTTGTGATGGTAATAACCCATGGTTGCTTCACACCTTGGCTCATGTGGCCCTTTACGACTTAGGCCCCGTTTACACGACACCGGTTTTGATGCGTTTCACCCTCCTGTCTACACGGAGACGTTTCAGAAATGCTCTGCTTTTAAACAACGAAAACGATGTAATTCCCATTGCCAGGCCACAAGGTGGCGGTGTTTTTTGTGAAGCTTGTTTACACAACGCGCATGCGTGGAGGGACTCAGTAGGATGTGCCGCAAAGATTTGTTATTTACAAAATGGCCAATGTGAGAGTCTTTGTGGACTGACAACGAGGTTGGATAGCTGCTGCACTCAACACTCAATAATAAAACGGCAAAAACACAACAAAAAAGATTGACTGTGAATCGCGCTACTCGAAGTTTGCTGAAGCACTCGTGAATGCTAACCCTAACAAATGTTGTTCATCTATTAGCGCATGCGCAAAAAAATGTGGCGGTCGCAACCATAGTGCTCATAATCTAGGACCCCCGTATCCAAAGCACCCCGGCTTCAACCATTCACACGACAACGGAGGCCGCAGCGTTTTCACTCCGTTCTTGTGTAAATGGGAGGCCAAAACGCATCAAAACGATACCGTTTTCATTTTTTGAAACGGCATCGTGTTAACGGGGCCTTACATGATTACAGGATGGGTCAATGACTCTCAGGATCACCTTCAACCCCTCTAAGGGTTGAATATCTGACACTCTCCATCAGTTTTCTTCTCAAAAAGTGAAGCACAACTGTAGGCGTGGCTGCGGGAGCATGTTTCAAGTTTGGGGCTGGGCAGCTGATGCAATATGTGAGAGTTGGGGTAACAGCTGCAGCACCGATATGAACATTCACAGTATGTAAATCGTATCTGCTGTTAAATGTTCATTGGATATGCATGTGTTCATATATAATGATGAGCCGTAAGATAAGTCACTGCATTGTCATTTTCATGTGTTGTTGTTGTACTTTGTAAACAGGCAGCAACAACACACTTAAGTTTTGGTGACTGTATGTCGACGTGTCATCAAGAACCTAACCAGACCTAAAGAACCTAAGATAAGGCTTCGAACTGAAAATATCATTAGAACGTGAAAGATTTTGAACACAGTTATAGGAAACTTTGTCCCTTTTATAGTGTAATATCTGTGTTCCTCAAGTTCTGATGGTCTACCAGAGGCCTGATCAGTATCTTAGCTGTTCCTAGGACTAAACTCTTTGAGACAGAAACCTGTGATGTTGTGCTCAGAGTCTGCTGGAACCACTCTTTCACTTTAGGGATCACAGCTCCTAATGCTCCTATTACCAATGGGACCATTATGGACTTTACACATCTGCTCCAGTTGTTCCTTCAGTTCCTGATACTTCTCTGTTTTCTTGTGCTCTTTCTTCACAATGTTGCTGTCTACTGGGATTGCCAAATCTATCACAACTGAAGATTAGAGCCTTGTGTCTCTAACTTTGTCTCTAGACTGCTCAACCTGAGCTGTCCCTCTGATGTAATCCCGTCCATCCTGGTCATTCCCAGTAAGAACCGAAACATCGTCTTCTCAGCCTCCTGTCTTTTTATCAGTGCCATCATCTCCAAACCATACATTATAGCAGGTCATATAGGTCTCAGTAGCATCTTCCCTTTCACTCTTGCTGCTATCCAAAAACACAGTCTTTGAGCTGTGCTGAGCTGTGTGTCTGAATCCTACAGAGACTTTAAACATGGTTTATATGAGCATCTACCAGTATAACAGTATAAATATATATAATGTGAAAATAGAGAGAAGCGTAATAGAACAGAATCCTGTTAAAAAACCCTCCTGCTCTGAGCTCAAAACAGCATTTTATTGCACAGAAGGAAAATACTGGAAGCTGTTTTTTCTCTAAAGCTTTTTAACAGTGAGCTCAAGAGTTTGCGATCGAGAACTGCCGCAGTTCTGACCACAGCCACCAGGAGGCACCACCACGACCTCCCCCCTCCGTTCTGCAGCGCCTCCTGATAGGCTGCCTTGTATTGTTGCTGGGGGGTTGCGGCAGAGAGCAGATGGCTGTGTTTAGTTTCTTGGAACAGGTTCCAGGAAATGAAGATTCAAGCTGCTGCTTTTTCTTTCAGATAACATCAGAGCACTGATCAATATTCATGATGTGGGATGCAAATTATGAAGACTAGGTCACAACAGAATCATTTGCTGGAACCTCTGGCTAAATAACAGTTATTTAATCGCCCAAATTTACCCCGTGGGCTGAGCTGGTTTCACACGCTATGATCGCAGGTTTTATTCATATGCTGAACTTTGACAGTTCATTTTTTTAAATGGAACATATTACATCAGAGTGGACCTGTTAGGCTAATTTCCAGCCCCACAGATTCATTCTTGGGACTTTACAAGACTAACTTTGATTGCAGTTGAGAATAATCCTCACTTACACTGTGTTTAGGGTAGTATTCTTCTGATTGGCTGCTGGAAGCACAACGAGGAGATAGACAATAGAGAGACTGTGCACGAAATAGACCGTGCACGAAAACAAAGGCAGAGACAGGAAATATGGTGGAAAGCAAGCACGTAAAAATGCAAGGAAGGAACTGCAGGAAAAACAAGACGCATGGCCAGGACTTTAAAAACTAGTAACACTAACAACATCCCCTACTTTGTTTAAAGGAGACGATTTTGCTCATTTCCAGCTCCAGACGTTTATTCTTGGGCTTCAATGGAGGAGTTTTGAATCGTTTAAAGTTTAAAATGTTATTTATTTTATTTACACTGGGTCTTGGTGCGGCCCCTCAGTTTATTCTCTGAAATAAGCTGTTTCAGCTCGTCTGCCTTTATTCATATTACTATATTATAACCACAGTATGGGTATTTAATTTGATTAAATATCACAGTTATGTATTGTATTCTGGGCCTTGATGCAGCCCCTTGGTGCAGCTGAAACAAGCTGTTCTAGCGTCTGTTTTTTAAGCCAACTTTCATCTCATTGGACGACTCTTGCAATCGAATAGCAGGTGGGTGGAGTTTCTGGGCTTGGGATTAGAGTTATCCCCTTCCTTTGACATAATACACATTAAAGAGAAGAAAAAGTCTGAAACTGGTTGTATAGATCAGTGTATAGATCTTAAACACTTGAAATAAAGGCAGCTGGACTTCTTTTTAGTTAACCTCTGATCCAAGATGCTTCTTCAGTTGTAAAACAACTGATGGAGAGTCCCAGGTGATTTTTGTCCTCTCAGAGGTGGTTATGAAACACTGCACGTGTGCATGTGAGTTATTAATGTCCAGTGTTGGGGTCTTACTCAAAAAATAAAAGAGTAATCCATTACACATTATGTGTTACTTTGCTTAAAAGCAGTACAGTACATTGCTTAATTACTCCCAGGAGAAAGTAATTAGTTACACTGTTGCTGTTATTCCATAACATGACCTGTGTCACCAGTCAACAATCTAAACCTTTGGCTACAGTTCCACAAACCAACACAAATCTCTCTTTTTAGTGTTTGAATGAACACAAAACCGACAACACAAAGTCGAAAACCAGCCCAAAGAGACTTCAAAGCGATCTCCATGGTGATTGTACTGTAGTAACATGAGCAGGTAGAAATGGAGGCTGCGGTGCTGCCGTCACTGCCTTTGTTACGTGTTGGACGTCAGGCTCTGGCTGTTGGGCTGAGATCAGCATGCAGTCAGCTTTAACATCACTCTTTGTGCTAGCTTTGTGCTAGCATGCTGCAGAAGTGCAAAGAGCCATGGTTGTGTTGTTTCTGGTCTGGACGCAGATCGTGCTTTTGTCCTTTCCTGTAATAAAAATAAATGTCCACCATTTCCCTCCTTCCTACACGTGAACTCAAATCAGCTGATTGTACCATGAGTCCACAGGAAAAAACAGAAGCAAGTTTGTTTGGTAACCCCCCCCAATCCGCCCGACATGCAGATAACCAAAGAAAGGTCTGAGTGGGGGTTGAATCATTGGGGGGAGTATAGGTCGCTGATAGCTGGTGTCATAGGCCACCACCTCTGTTCAGTTATGATCTCCACAGTGGACATAGATGACATAGCACCTGTGAATAGTGCTAAAATAAACCTGTACAGGCCACGAATAACAACTGAAAAATATGACAGCCTCATCTGACGCAGAAGATGAACTGAAGACGATGAAAGTGTCCAACTGATGAGGAGCTGCAGCTTTTGGTAATTCCCCATTAGCTGGAATTGGCCACTAATAAAACAACCATGCAAAAATCTTAGATCTGATTGAGCTGTGCAGTGATTGAGTCATTGAGGTGATCCTTTTTTGTAGATACGACTGCTTTAGTCACACAGTGGGACAAAGAAATACAGGAAGCTTCAGCTCCTTTTCTGCAGATCAGGGTGAGAGTCAAACATTTTAAAACAAATTTGAAAAGGCACAATGTAATTAATTTGAGGCAGCAAATTATTCAAATGTGTTTTTAAAGCTTTAAAACTATCATTGCCTGCTGGCATAAACACTGCTTCAGCTGCAGATTCCTAAATATCTGCTGAATACAAGACATTTTTATTTTAAGCATGTTCCCAAGTGTAAGAGCAGAGACGCTGTGGAGCCTCGGGGATTAACCAAAAACAGGCTGCTTTTTTATGGTCTCCTCCACTGAGCGTCGTCAGGTTATCACACATCTACACGGGGTCACTGGATTCTCAGCAACCTTAGAAACCACCAGGCATTTTCTGCAGTCTGAATCACAGCTTTCAGTCTGGCAAAAACAACAAATAACAGAGTATCACAGAAACAGCAGATCAGTGTCAAATATCACAAGTCAGTTTTTCTTCTAGAGAAGTTTTTCTGCCAGAGTTACAGAGCCTGATCACAGGGAGGTTCACATTTTACACAGAAACCTGGTTATTTATTTTGTTTAAAAACCAATTAAAATTCACAGATAATGCTTTAACGTTTGCCTCAGATACCTTTAATCTAACGAGAGCTGCAGATTTTAAAAGCTCAGAATCAACCTAAAGAATATTTCTGTCCAAAGACCTCTTCAGTCAAAGCTCTTTGTGTGTACCAACTATAGTTCTTGGCTGTTCAACACGTTTATGTGCTGCTTCATTTCTGCAGGAGAATGCTGGAAGACTCGAAGCTTGTTTTTTAGTTACTGTGTCCTCCCTTCCTGCAAAACATATAGCAGAAGCATTCATAAACTCCTGCAGATTAAACTGATGCTCTCTGAGAGGTGCTTAACTCTGAGGGGAAAAAACTTGCTGCAAATGGGTTTGAAAATACCTGCAAGCTACAAACGACCCACAGCAAACA
>VUQJ01032914.1:16258-34602 GCA_015108635.1 Andinoacara biseriatus | reverse complement strand
AACTCTTCAAATAAACCGTTCCTCTCCAGATGAGCAGTTAGCTGTTTTACAACTACTCTTTCAAGAGTTTTTGAGAGAAAAGGAAGGTTGGAGATTGGCCTATAATTAGCTAAGACAGCTGGGTCAGTGATGGCTTTTTAAGTAATGGTTTAATTACTCCAGCCTTGAAGGCCTGTGGTACGTACCTATTACTAAAGATAGACTGATCATATTTAAGGTTGATTCAATTATTTATTGGTAGGGCTTCTTTAAGCAAATGGTAAAATGGACTGGTTCTTGTGCAGTACATTGTGCTTCTGCTCTGCTTTGAGCACTCAAAGTGCTTCATACAACATGCCTCATTCACCCATATTCATTCAAGTACTTTCTACATCTATGTACTTTCTAACATTTCCACACATTAATACTCCAATGGATGCATCGGAGAGCAACTTGGGGTAACTTGGGGATACTTGGCATGCAGACTGGAGCAGCCAGGGATGAAACTAGCAAACGTTTGATTAGCAGATGACCTTCTGTACCTCCTGAGCTACAGCCACCCCTGAGCAGTTTTGTAGGAATGCGGTCTAATAGAGATTGGAGGAAGTAACTAGTGATGTTAACTAAGAAAGATCAATTGAAGAGAGAGATAGAAAAAAAACAAAAAACATCAGTAGCATTAAAAGCAGATGTACACAATGACACATCTGTGAGATTGCTGTGAATTTTTCTCTAATGGTTAATAATGTATTAAGAAATTCATTAACTCATTACTTAAGGTTAGGGTTAAAGGAATACTCAACAGAGCTCTGATTCTTTCTCAGGCTGGTTACAGTGTCCAAGCTTTATGGAGAGCTTTTTTTAAATAGAGAAACAAACTCTTTTTCCAGGCTAAATGAAGATCTTCTAAATTAGAGAGAGAGAGAGACAGACACTATTTCCTCTCCAGCTTATGTGTTATCTACTTTAAGCAGTGCGTTTGTGAGTTGTACCAGGGAGTCAAGCACTTCTGATTTGAGGCTTTCTTTTTCAGAGGAGCCACAGAGTCATACGCAGTGCAGATGTGAAACTACTGAGATTAGTCCAACTTCTGGAGAAGTTGGACTACCGGTGCAACCTCTGTAGGGTCCATGTATTGCCTCATGCTACCAGTAGTGACTTTGACAATAGCCAAAAACTAGTTAAATAACAGTCTGAAAAGATGAGGAAGGAAAAAAATGTCAGTGGCCTTCACCTGTAAAAACCATTCAAGTTTTGGGAGTTGTCTCATTGACGCCCCTCTAGCACACCTGCAACTAATTTTATTAACACCAAAGTAGCTGAAACCGATTAACAACCTCCTCTGCTTCCTAAATGACCAGATCAGTATCCCAAAAGTTTAATGGCCTTGATGCTGTACTCTGATTAAAAAATGTTCCTTTAATTGTTTTTTTACACACACCTATTTGGCGTTAATTGTTCATTCAGTTCATCACCAGTGCAGCACAGGTGATTTGTGCCCTCATGGATTGAGGTGTTTTTTTTTGTTTTTTTTTATTGTTACTGTTTCATAATAAGCCGATCAGTACATTGTTTATTATCAAGAACCCAGTTTGCCAACATAGTAGCCACAGCTCCTCATTGTTCTTGGCACTAATGTCAGTCCCATAAGTATTTGGACGTAATTTTGTTACACCCCTTGCATCAAACTTGAAAGTCTGCACTGCAGTCACATCTTGACTGTCTGATTTAAAATCCATGGTGGTGGTGCAAAAATTGTGTCATTTTTCTAAATATTTATGGCTCTGGCTGTAACTATGTATCTGTGAGACTGAAAATGATCATTGCTATCCTTGCCATGAGGAACACTCAAGTATTAAAAATATACTGTGGACAGTACAACGTCTTCATTTATTTATTAGTTCATAAATATTTCATTTTATCTTTTCATTGATTTATTTGCTCATAATGTAGACCATCCATACACATGCATGCACACTTACAAACGCACACAAATACTCTGGGTCAGCTGGGGTTGGGATAAAATAACACTCAAAAGGAATTTGAAGGCTGCTGCTATATATTTATTCTGTTAAACAACAGCTGCAGTCTGTGAGTTCACATGGATCTCTTGGGATTAGGTTTAGACAGAGCACCAAACAATCTGAAAACTGGTGGCGTGTGGTGCAATTGTAGCACTATGAAGATGCATTTAACACCTACGATCATGAAACATTTTTAAGTGCAGCACACAGTGTATGCTGAAACATTAGGAAGCCCTGTGTCTTGACTTATTTGACACCCACGGTCTTCTAGCATGCCCACTGACATTAGCTCATAAACCAGGCCTGAAGCTAATAAATGTGCATAGGAGGGATAACATTAAGATGCATCAGCAGGTTATGGGATAAAGCAGATGAACCTTCACCAATTAACTGCATCTCGATGCATTCATGTGGGTGTTGGCAATGTTAATAATGAAGTCTGGAGTTTGTCAGTGGAGTGTGTGTTTTATTTATGTGTTTGTGCTAGTTTGAGTTTGAGATCAGTGACATACACTAATATGCAGTATGTTTTTTAAGTTATATAAAGGCTAAAACTATGGTTAATATTTATTAAGTACACTATCTGTGTTCTGAAAACTCTACATGCTCCCGAACTATCAATCATCATCTCATCTCATCCATTTATAATCATCTAATCATTCTTGTCTGGGTAAAAATCCCAGCCTATTAATATGTATGGAAGATTTCCCTCAAGATGTTGGCTGATATGAATGGGCTGGCAAATCAGAGATTTAATCCCAAAGCTTAAATTGCTTTTAGTAATTTTGTTGATGAAACCTGCCTATCATTGTCATCCTTTTGCTGATTAATAGATAAGCAATGACAAAATTATAGTAAGTTCACCCCGATGCAGTTATGCAGGGGAAAATTAGCTATGGAGACCAAATCTTTTTATTTATTTATTTATTTTGTACCAGGAGGTAAAGATTCCTGGTCATGGAACGCTGGACCAGCTCTTTATCCTCTCAAGGATATTTGAGTGTGCGTGGGAGTTTGACCCAGCACAACATGTACACACACACACACACACACAAGGCATTCGACCGTGTCCCTTGGGGATCCCGAGAAAGGTCCTGCGGGAGTATGGGGTGTCTGGCCCGTTGTTGCGAGCCATTCAGTCTCTGTACAACTGCAGTGAGAGCCTAGTCCGTATAGCCGGTAATAAGTCGGACTCGTTTCCTGTGGGTGTTGGACTCCCTCAGGGCTGCCCTTTGTCACCGATTCTGTTCATAATTTTTATGGCTGAAAAAGGGTGGACTGCACTCTCTGGCTCAGGGATGAGTTTTTGCCCCAAGTGGAGGAGTTTAAGTATCTCTGGGTCTTGTTCACAAGTGATGGGAGAAGGGAACGAGAGATCGACAGATGGATCGGGGCTGCTTCTGCAGTAATGCGGACGCTGCACCGTTCTGTCGTGGTGAAGAGGGAGCTGAGCGTAAAAGCGAAGCTGTTGATTTACCGGTCGATCTACGTTCCCATCCTCAACTATGGTCACAAGCTTTGGGTAGTAACCGAAAGAATAAGGTGAGGTGTTCCGGGCATGTCCCACTGGGAGGAGGGCCTGAGGTAGACCCAGGACACGCTGGAGAGATTATATCTCTCAGCTGGCCTGGGAACGCCTTGGGGTCCCTCCTGATGAGCTGGTGGATGTGGCTGGAGAGAGGGAAGTCTGGGTTTCTCTGCTTAGGCTCCTGCCCCCGCAACCCGGCCCCGGATAAGCGGAAGAAAATGAATGGATGGATGGAGGTAAAGATACATTTTAAAATGGAAGTCTATGGGAAAAGATCTCAAAGAACACAGGAGGAAAATTAATTTCCAATAAAAGAACAAGAGAGGCAGTTTATTTATTTATTTATTTTTTTATCATAGAACAGTTGCTGAAGCTCAGGGCTTGGGTAATCAAGCCTGCACATCTCAAATGCATATTATTTTTATGGTTAATATATAAACAGTCCTGCTTACAGTTCCACTGGCCATGCATTATATCCATGCTGTTTTTCCTCACGCCAAACCGGTCTCAGCAGATGGCTGCCCCTCCCTGAGCCACGCTCTGCCGGAGGTTTCTTCCTGTTAAAAGGGAGTTTTTCCTTCCCACTGTTGCCAATGCTTGCTCATAGGTCACTGTCTGATTGTTGGGGTTTCTCTCTATTATTGTTGGGTTGTTACCTTACAGTATGAAATGACATGAGGTGACTTTTAGAGGTTTTGATTTGCCAATGTATACTGTAAATAACATTGAATTGGCCCACCACACGCACACACACACACACACACACACACACACGCACGCACACACACACACACACACACACACACACACACCACACCAGCAAGTTGGTATTCATGAGATAAACAGGTCATTTATCAATTATTTTTGTAATTCTGTGTTTTCATTTTGTCCACAAACATGATTCTGATATATAGAATAAGGAGCAACATGTGACTTTATGTGCCACTCAGACATGACAGTGTTCAGTAAAATGTATTCGCTGCTGTTACCAGACAATCAATAGACTTATTTGGTTGCATAAAAGATGTGGGAAAACAGCTAATCAGTTACTTTGATTAGTGACCTCAAGAAACACATTCCTCATGGATTTATGGGTTTAATCGCTAATTTAAATTTTTGTATCATATTAATTTTGGCAATGCAGTTTTTTTAGTTAATGGGTTTTCCATTTGGGTGTTATAAAGAGATAAATGGTTAAAATGTTTATAAACCAGTACAAAAAAAACCTATGTTTCTCTCTATAGTTAATTTTCCTCTTCACAGCAACTTTATAAGGGGTTTGAAACCACACACTCATTGGCTAACAACTCTTAAATAACCAAAAATTACAAAATGGACTTAATGTTTATTCAGTATGCCCTGAAGTGAGTGAGTGAGCTTATAAACTCAACATGTTTGCAGAGGTCAAGGCTGAGGGCTGTTTTCCAATGGACTGGATATATTTTTGCAACTACAGCTATTGCCCCCAGGTGACTATTAAAAAGAGGAAGGAACTTTAAGGAACTTCCACTTTGGCTTCATTTTTCAAACCCTGAAGCTACGTCCCTCTTTAATACTGTCTGTGGCTTAAAGTTTAGGGCCTGTCCATGCTGACTGATAAGTGTGCTGACAAAGGCAGCTGTAGCCAGATGGAGGTGGCTAGAGGTGACTCAGCAGAGAGCTAACTGGAATTACTCAGACCTCTCCAATGTGTTTGCATGGTTGATGCATTTTGCAGCAATTTTAGTAGAATAATGTCACAAATAACATATACTGATGTCAGTTTTGGGCTCTCTTTTTAGTTCTTTTTAGTCTGTTATCACTAATTAGCAGATACTAGTGTCTATGTATTGCATGTGTATGATTTAAGGATGTAGTTTTCTAACCAAGGTCACCAGTGTTAACTGGCAGCTCAGTACTCAACCTTATTGGCCACATTGGTTCACTTCTGAATCCAAAAAAACTACGACAAAAGGTGCCAAAATGCCTAACATTGAAGCTTGACAATACAGAGTAGAAAACCATACGGGTGAGGTCACAGTAGCTATATGTCCATCTTTTCTATCAGTTTACAATCAGGAAATAGATTAGACAAATCATGATTTTACTTTTAGTCCAGAATTTATGACTAAATATTTTGATTGCCAAGCAAGGTCTCTAATTCTTGAGCATTTTTTGGTTAGTAATTGTAATTTGAAGAGTGGAAACCTGATTAGAAACTATTATTAGAAACTACATATGCATGTAGTGTTTTGCTATCTCTATATAGTGTTTTTGATGTACGTGTGTATATATAAATATTTTATGTATATAATGTTTTCTATTCTATTTTATTTCATTTTTTTTATTCCTCCTTTCATTTTCCCTGTACTGAGCTGCTGTAATGCACACATTTCCCCATTGTGGGATCATTAAAGGTTTATCTTATCTTTTCTTATCTTAAATAATGTATTTCAGCTCATATTATTTACTGCTCATTTACAGATTTTTAGATTGTTTTTGAAATTGTTTGCTCCACCAAAGTCCTCCTGCTCTATCAAATGTATCTTTACACAAAGACATATAATAGGTCATGCATCAACATTTTAGATTATCCGCTCCAACTGACCATACACAACTCCACACATCAGAAGCCACATCTTGAGGGATCGAGCGTTGGAGGCAATACAGACAACACCAAGAAGACTAAATGGGGTCTCTCTGACTGCACTGTCAGCTGGAACGTAGGAATATTTATTTTGAAATATAAACAAGCATAAGACATCATAAACATGTCATCTATAAACAATCCGGCATCCTTTTGTAATAAATTACCCCATCCACATGAGTCTGGAAATCAGCATGATTTTTTTCCCCCATTGAGCCCTGATGTGTTCTCAAAGTGTCTCTTTAATTTTTTTGAGCAGTGTTTATAAGATGATGTCAATGCAAATGTGCTGTGTTGTCTCATCATATGTCCACAGGGATCAGTATCAGCAATATTAGGCTGAACAGTAACGTTCCTACGCTTTTATCGGATTAGAAAACAAAGCACTTATTAGAACTGCATTCTCAGTGCAGGAAAAAATATGAAGACATTAGTGCTATTGTGAAAGTGTGAAGTTCTTTGAAACTAAAGGCATAATATAAGATTAGGAAGGGCTGTATTTTGGGGCCCTTCAAAAATTGGCCCCAAATAAAAATCACTGGTAGTAAAATAAATACATAGTATGAAGCATTAGTAATTAATTTTTAAATGCTAACTTCTATATTATTGTACATTAGTATGTCATTTATAGGTACAGATATAAATGTTGTATTCTTGATTATTAAATGAAATTTCTCGATCCTGGTGGCCCCGCAAGAGCGTCCCACCCCAGGGGTGGACCATCATTCTGCAGAGAGAAGAATAGATGGCAGTGAGTCGACTCCCTGGATGCAAAAAGGTCGACCTCTGCCCTTCCAAAGAGACACCTGAGGATGGAGTCTCCACTGTCCTGGACTCGGGCCCCCTCTCGACATGATGTCTGCCACCACATTCAGGGGCTCTGGCACATGCACTGCTCTGAAGGAGCAGAAGAGCAGGTGAACACTCTGCCACAACCTCGCTGCCAACCTGCAGAGGAGGGGAGAGCCTAGGCCCCCCTGCCTGTTGATGTAGGCTGTTGTGATGGCGCTGTCTGTCTTGTTGATGACATATTAGCCTCTCAGCCTCGGCAGGGACTGCCAAAGTACAAGCAGGACAGCTCTTAGCTCCAACACTGGTTCAACTGAGATCAGTGCATGATGAGACCGCTGTGGGCACAGGCCCAGGATCAGCAAGTGCCGCTGAACAGGTCGCATGTATAAAAGTAGTAGAGGGACCACCTGCACCACGGCAGCCATGAGGCCCATGAGGAGGAGGCAGGGATCATGATATTCTTACAGTCAGTAAGAACAGAGACTCTTTGTGTAGCTTTTTATAATGTGCAGTAAAAGGAATGTGATATGGTTGATTTTTCCTCTTCTGCAGCTGGATGGCAACATGATGATCAGAAAGCTCAGACATGAGGAACTGTCGTCGTTCTAAAATCTTTGTTCACATATCCTAATACTTTGAGACATACCGACTGTGAATCGATATTTTATCTTCAAGTATTTTTCTATGATCAATAAGTTAACACTAAAATAAGTGAATACGTTTGGCTTGGCTTCTCATATGGGGTTGTCACCAAGAGTTGTCATCAGTCTTGTGTTTGAGTCATCTCAAGATGAGGCAAACAAAATCACTTAGCAAAAAAGCAAAAACAATACTGGAGGGAAAAGAGAGAGAAAAAGCACAAACTGGCAAATTAGACAGATTGACAGAGACAGAAGGAGAGACAGCACAACATGCACACACACACACATACACACACACACACTAGGAATTAATACTGTACAGGTCATAACACACAAAGATAGCAACATGGCAACAAGAGGAAGTAAAACCAACTAAGGGCTTCCTAATTGACTGAGAGATTTATTTATAATTAAAAATTTATAATAATTTCTACTGATTTTAAAGCAGTTTGCTTTGTTGCAAATGCTATAATTACATTTATGATAAAGGATGTTTAGTTGGCTTTATTTTGCTCATAAAAACTGAAACAGTTTCACAATAAATCATGAGAGAACCAAATGCAGGGCAGTGAGACAAGATTAATAAATAAATAGAATAAAATAGAATGGATCTGTTTTTTAAAATTTGTCTCCCTGGATTTCTGAAGCACTTGAATAACAGGAATAACACTTGCTTTTTTAAGACAGTCCGTTGGCATGCCTTTTCTTAGAAAGGTTAACTTACAGTGGTTGCACCTACTGACAGATAACCTGCTATAGGCAGCTGGAACCACGAGGTCTCTGCTGATTGACTGAACTGATGAACTTTGGCACGTTCGGCAGCCGAAACGATAAAGCTGAAGCTCAGAGTTATGTCACGGTCGCTACATAACACTTTTTAGCTTTTTCTTTTTTTACTTTTTCTTTTGTATGTGAATTCATGCTATAAATGTTGTCATGACTGCTGGTTATTTTAGGTGCTCGTTTTTACTTACTGCCGACAATATTACTTTTTAACAGTTACACCTATTAATACCAATTTAGGGGCTGATATTGGAAACACACGTGCAGTACATCCAACACATACTGTATGGACTTTTTTACAGTATACAAGACCATACTGACATTTAAAAAAACACACATTGTGATGTATGCAACAAGCAAAAGTTGACTTGTGATCCTTTTCAGAATTACAGTCTTCACCCTCACATACAGTATATGTGTATCATACAGGATGTGACGCAAACAACATTCCAACTGCGTATAATTGATCTACTGTAGCACCTGTTATGACCTATAGCAATCTCTCTGCAGGGAGAGAAATATTTGTTCAGAAAACCTGACTTATTGATTCTGTATATGATAGCATGAAGGGATGGAGGAGTTTGTGTAACATCCCCTGAAGAGCGACTCCATCTAAAGGTAAACAAGAAAATCTCCAGTCGTATCTCAACATGTAGGATATCCTGAGATTAGACTGACTCAGAATCCCAGGCCCAGGTTTTAACTGTAAGGAGAAATGGTTTGAGCTCCAGAGCTTCAGCTCCGATTCAGAGTAAATATCAAGTCTGCAATGACTGCTGTGATCAACCCAAACATACGCTTTTTAATCAGAGTATTGGATGAAGCCAATCAAACCTCTGGGACATTGATTAGCAGAGAGAGGTGTTAATCAGTTTCAGCTTCTTTGGTTTTGATGAGATTGACAACAGGTGCACAAGAGGGCAACAATGAAACAACCCCCAAAACAGAAATGGTTTCACAAGCAGTGGCCACTGACATTTTTCCCTCATCTTTTCTGTTTTTCACTAGTTTTGCATCTGGCTAGGGTCAGTGTAACTACTGGTAGTACGAGGCAGTACCTGGACCCTAAAAAGGTTGCAAATGTTGCCCAACTCATCCCAGATGGCACATCAATAGATTCCATTGCCAGAAGATTTGCTGTGTCTCCCAGCACAGTCTCAATTTGATGTTTCTCCTACTGTACCTAAGCATCATTGCAGACCTTGTATACCCTTAAATTTAAATGGTATTGCCTAATGGCTGATTCAGTAGGGTAATGTGCCCTGCCACAAAGCAGAAATGGTTCTTGCCATCTCATTTAGCATTATAGTGTTTCTTTCCCATGAAAAGAATACAGGATGGATATGAAGCACTTGCTTATTGTAACTCTCAAACTGTTAAACACCACCAAGGGCACAGGTGACAGAATAAAACTAAAACTAATATTAATTTAAAAAAATATGCAGAGGTGGCAAAAGTACTGACATTCTGTACTTAAGTAGAAGTAGAAGTACTTGTGTTAAAAACTACTGGTACTGAAGTACTGGTTCTTTACTTTTACTTGAGTAAAGAAGTTGAAGTACAGGCTCTGAAATCTACTCAAAGTAAGAAAGTAAAAGTAGCTCTTTGGAGGACGTTTCTACCAGCTATTTTTGTGCAAAGCTAACTGAACCTCCAGTAACTGATGTTGGTGTGCAGGCCGTGATCAGCTAACCCACTGCTGCTCTCGTCTTCCTCTTTCTTTCAGCTTTCTCCATCTGACTGAAGTTATCGCTCATTCTTTGCTCTCCCTGGAAATACAGCAGCTCGTCTTTTAGCTAGCAGACCGACTGTGTGACAAACTGCAGACACTTTTTCTGCTTTACGTTTTCTGCCACTCATTTTCCTCACCGTTCCCACATGTAGCCTCTACAGTATGTAAAGCTCTTTCTGATCTCCAAGCGAGCTTTGCAGGAGCCAGGAGCCGGCTCCCATTGCATAAAATGCAACCTTTTCTCAGACGCGTTAATTGATATTAATTAATTGATAACTGATATTAGTTTGATATTAAGATATTAAGTCTGTTAACTTACACAGTTGGCTGGCCTTAATTTCTTCTTTCAGGCTTCAAACAGACAAAGTTCTATTATTATAGTCGCTCTTTTCCAGTTTAATTGACCAAACCGCTTTGAGTGGACGTACGTTCATTCAGTGTTGTTGATGCTAACACACTGTACAATGATTTTCTCACATCGCTGACTCATCTGGAGCCGCTGTGCTGCTTTGATTCTGTAATATGTGTAACCTCTTCATACTTTTCTAAAATTATAGTTTATTCATCCTTTGTAAATCAGCCATTTAGCCGCTGCCACACTAATCAATGTGATTGGATATATGCTGCCAGTGCCACTCCTTTCATGTGATATAATAACCAGCTTTATGTGACCACTTATCCTGGCTGCCAATGTTTGGGTAAGTGAATCCTGAAAACGGAAATATACCGCAGGTATGTTGAACTTGCTTTGTGATACGGTGCCCAGGAGAGGAACAGTTGTACTATTCACAGAGCTGAACCGGAGCATACCAAAAAATAAATAAATAAAAAACAGTGAGTGGAAAGGGAAGAAGCAACATTTTACCCTCTCTGACCTGTCTGTTTCCATTGCCTTTGACTTTTTCCTGTTTCACTACTTCCTCTTTTGCCCTTCTTGTCCATCTCTGATGAAGATGTGTTAGAGCAGGAACATAGACATAGTATTAGAGGAAGATTCCACTGAGCTTTCACAAGATATGGAATTTAAATACAAGCCTCGATGGAACCTTTGCCCTGTTTGTTAAGCAGATTTGTTAAAACAGACACAAATGTAATCACAAGGCTCAACACACATGGCACAAAGAAAGATGTTTGCATCAGTGGCAGCTGGTTCATTTATGCTTTTCATCACTACCATCGCTAAAATACATTTTCTGTATTCCTTCATGCATTTTCTTCCATCCACTCATCTGGGCATTTTCTTCTGTTTATCTAATTCAGGTTTGTGGGTGGTTGAGCCAGTCGCAACTGTCATGGAGCGAAAAGACAGGGTACATCTTGGAGAGGTTGTCAGTCTGTCACAGGGCTAACACAGAGGGACGGACAATCATTTATGCTCACATTCACGCCTATACCTGGAGCCAATTTAAGATTCTGAATGAACCCTTTGGACTTCACTTTGGACCTTCAGGACCTTCTTGCTATGACACAACAGTGCCAAGCACTGCAACACAATTCTACCATGTTAAGTATCCATTATTGAATATCTGATTAAAATGCCTCCACAGCAGGCAGGTCTGTATGTGTGTGGGAGGGTGCCGAGTGGATGATGATAGGCGTCTGACTTCCTCAGGGTCAAATGTCTAATATATTTAAGGTTTTTTTAATTGTCAGGTTTACTAATTCTTGTCAGTTTTGTTAATGTTTATTATTTTTTCCTTTTTTGCCTTAAATTTAATTCTGGTATTTGCAGTATTTAATACAGTATCATTATTGTGCACGTATGTTTGCTATAAAAAGTGTGACCTCTAAACATGAGTATCAAAAAAACAAAAAAAACCCCATTACTCTACTGCATTTATGTTTGCTATGGAGGTCTTATTTTCTCATGTTATTAATTAATTTACCCCTTTCCTTTAGAGCACTTTGCATTTTTCCCTCCCTAAAAACTACTACATTGTAGATGAGCTACTAACTAAAATGAGCTACAGGTAGAAGCAAAGAAAGCAAAAAGCAGTGAGATCAATGCAAAGAACAATATTAAGATGTCAGTCTGTATATTTCAATGTACTGCATGTTTCACTTGTACAGTTACTATATATATTTTGTACAAAAAACTAATTGACATAGTAGTTGACATAACAAGAGCATTAATATGATTACGGTGTGTAGCTCTTCTGATGGGTTCAATTTCTTTCTGGCCATGTGCTGGATCCCAAGATGTCTAAAATCATTGGAATGCTTACATCATTTGTAAGCTAATCTCTAAAGGCAATACAGATTCGAGAGAGGCTGTGGTGACTGGCCCATGGGTTTTGTGCCATTTGAGATAAACGATGAACGCTTCCATTATAATGCATTTGTTTTATGAGAGGCAGTTGCTGCATTCCACTGGGTTTCGTTTTTATTTGAATAACAACAGAAAATTCCCAAAGCTTTCCACAATCATAATTAAACAAGTCCAACAGTTATGGAGAGGTGATACTTTGAATGTAAAAATATAAGAACCAATACGAGCTCCACTTCTTGAAGACTGAAATTTTCTAATTTCAGCTTATTGACTGGTTTGATTTGTTGATGACAACATTATAACTGGTTTAACTGGTTTCTTTGTCAACCGCGAATGGCACCAAATTCAGTTTAAACCCAGTAAGGATTTCTGAGAGAAATTTGCTCCACATTAAAACAGAGCCTAGAATATTAAATTAATAATTAGCTCTCATGATCTAGATTAATATTTACTCACGCTCGTGCCACCATTAGATTCAACTATGCGTTATTTGTAAACATCTCCTGGTCCTTGACAATGAAAATCTTAGTATCAACTCTGTCATCATCTCTACATCTCTCTACGACCTTGCAAACCTTTCAAACTTGCTGCTATCCATCTATCACACCTCACCCCTGACACTTGTCTCCACCCACTCCACCCTGCCTGCACTCACTTCTTCACCTCTCTTGTGCACTCTTTGCATGGTTCACCCCAGGTATTTAAATTTGGCCACCTTCACTAGCTCTACTCTTTGCATCTTCACTAATACACTTGGCTCCCTCTCATGCACACACATCATGTCTTGCTTCTACTGACTTTCATTCCTTTTCTCTCCAGAGCATACCTCCATCTCCAGGCTCTGTTCCACCCCCCTACTCTCACTACAGATAACAGTGTCATCTGCAAACATCATACTCAACGTAAAGTCCTGCCTGATCTCATCTGTCAAACTGTCCATCACCACTGCAAACAACAGCAGGCTCAGAGCTGATCCCTGATGTAATCTCACCAGCATCAACTCAACCCCATCTTTTCCTGCACACCTCAGTACTGTCTTGCTGTCCTCATACACATCCTGCACCATCCTCACATTGCTTCTTTACCACGTCCTCATGTCACCACAGTTCTTCTTTTGGCACTCTATCATAAGCTTTCCCTACATCCACAAAGACACAGTGCAACTCCTTCTGACCTCTACACTTCTCCATCAATACTCTCAAAGCAAACATCACATCTGTAGGACTCTTGATACTCATGAAGCAATACTGCTCTCACTGATCATTACTTTTCTTTTTACCCTAGCTTCAACAACCATTTCTACATCTTCATCATATGGCTCATCAACTCTAGCCCTTGATCTTAAAAATCTATTTCAGTGCACCTCTTCTCCATTCTTCAGGCATCCTCTTACAATCCTACACTGTGTTTAAAAATATGGTTAAAAATGCCACTGCCCTCTCTCCTAGACATCTCCATACCTTCATTGGTATACCACTTAGACACATAACTCCCCTTACTTCTTCCTTACTAATCGTCTACTCTTCCTGATTCACAAACTCACCTCTTTCTCTCATTTTCTTCATCCATCAGCTTCTCAAAGTACTCCTTGAACAAGCAAGGCGACAGTGGGAAGGAAAAACTTCCTTTTAACAGGAAGAAACCTGGATAGGAAAGGAATAGAAGAAGAAAGTCCTTTTCTCCTTCCACCACACGTTTTCCCCACATGCCTAGGCTCTCAGTACTGGGAGAGCGTGCTGTCTACTTTCTTTATCTGCCTTTCTATCCCACTTTTTTTGTTTTGCTGATTCAACTGAAGAAAGATAACAGTTTGAAACCATAAATTTGTATTTTTACACCAACATGGTGACTCCCAAAAATCTGTTAGCCCAAAACTGTGTGCAGAATGCCCTTAAAAAAAACTGAGGAAACTGGACATGTGTCAGGCCTAAAAAATATATCTATGGCTGATTAATATTATTATCAAGTCACATAATTAAGACATAGGAAAAAATCCAGCAAAGACCTGAAGCAGGACCTGAGAGATATATCTGGTCCTTCAGTTGATCCATCTACTGCCAAAGCCTCATGACCAATAGTCTCAGTGGCAGAGTATCTATCGAGAAGCAATTCTTATTGAAGGAAAACAGTGACAAAAGGTTGAGGTCTACATAATTATAAAAACACTGGACTAAAAATCAGAGGCAACAGGTCTTGTGGGGAGTGTTGGCCCAGAGGAGAACAAGAGGGCTCATCACTGAGAGGATGCTGATTTCCTTGGGCTGGTATCACTGACCCCACTGGACCGCTGAGCAACCCCCCCCCCCCGTTGCTTTCTAGCTGCCTCCGCTCCACATTGTGCTGTGTGTTCTACATACTCCATCTGATGGGTTAAATGCAGAGACTGCATTTCAATGCATGTATGTGACAAATAAAGTTGTTGTTGTTTTTCTTATTATTATTATGGAGAAACAATATGGATGATTAACAACAGCTTCACTTTTCAGCAATCACAAACACATGCCACATGCCAGCGCAGTAAAAGCACCTGTATAGAAACACACACACACACACACACGCGCAGTATCAGTCCTGGATTAGCCTCCCCCGAGCTTGAACCTCAACATTATTAAAACAGTGTGTTGTGATCCAAACCAAACAAAAGGCAGCCAGGATCTAAAGTATAGCTTTGGGATGCCCTTGAGAAGCCTGGAGAGTTATTCCAGGAGACTACTTAAAGAAATTACAATAAAGCTTGCTTAAGAGAGTTCAGGCTCTTTTGAAGAGTAAAGGTAGTCATACCAAATATTATCTTTCAAGCTTATTTGAATTGTGCATACAGTATTTCCCCTTATGTTTGCATTTTTTTTTTACATTTTCCTAAATGTGAAAAAAGAAATAAAGGCATAGTTTTATACTTCTGTACAATACTGTAGGATTACATTGCATTTTAGCCACATATTAACCAAGCATAGCTTCAGAAACTAGAAGATGTTACTTTCAGATCAAGCTTGCATTCTGGCCTGTGAGTTCTTCTTAGATATCCCTTTGGGTAAACCAAAATGTGCAAATTGTGTATAAAGGGGTAGATGGAATTTCAGCTGTAACCCTAAACATGTCCCAGGTGACCTGCTGGATGTTAAGAGGCCATTCGTTGCCCATATTAAGTATTGAACAGTCTGAAAATCACACTTTCGTGTTTGGTACATTGAATGTAAAGTACCAATTTTCCTACATATTCAAACATATGTTTCAAAATGTATTTCATCCCATTAAACTCACAGGAGACATGTAATGGATCTGTTATCCCTAACTACATGGTCCTTTACAAGAAACTAGATGGCTGGCACTTCATTTTCCAATTAAAGATTAAGTAACATTATTTTTTAACCTCTTAAAGTGAACACTGATGAACAATGGAAGATTTGGGACTGGAGTGTGAGAAACACCAAAAACCAAATTTTTTAGAAGTCAGACTTCAGAGAACCAGTGCCATGGTGCACTGAAGATGGTGGTGCAAGACCTTACTAAAACATGTTTTTTTCTTTTGTGCAAATATTACATACATATCGATGCCTCAATAATCATCATTCAGTTGTATACTGAGTAATGGATATTTTTAATGAGGTATGTCACTGCAGGGGTGTCATGACACCATGGATTCATTCATTAAAGACATTTGATACATATACCAATAGAGAATGAGGTATTTTTGTCCTAATTTGTAGCCTTCATTTAGTCAGTAACTTAGACAACTCATTCTGCGAAGCTGGTGGTTTTGTATTTTTTCAGCAGAGCCATGCTACATATATGGAGCAGTGGTGAAGGGAAGAGTGGTTGGAAAAAGAGACTTTGAACACACTCCTACTGTATTTCTCTGTGCTCAAAAAAGTCTTTAGAAAGTTAGAATCTTCTAGAGTGCGACTCCTGTAGCATGGGGGGTCATTGGTCAGAGCAGATAAATCATATTTCTTACTTTGCTTGAGATGAAAATGCCTCCCTGCCTCAGTATTTTTGTTCTTTTGTGCAGTCAGACACAGTTTCTCTTCAGAACAATAAAGAAACATATTTTCCCAGCTGAATTCTGTCTGGGCCTTTATGTGTGGAGTAGGTTTTCCTAACAGTCACTTCTGGACATTATTTTCTATTGTACCTGCTTTCAGGTTTGGTTTTGTCTACTCACTTGTAAATTATCCAGGACTATACAATTTTTTACATTTTTCTTCTTGTAGAAGAGGGTTATTTGTGGATGGTCACTTGCATTTCCCCACCATTTTAAGTGTACATGCTGATTTGGATTCTGTTTAAATCAAATGTCAAATAATAACATTGGATTTAAGATAACAGTAACAATGTCAATGATAAAAATCAGCCGCCTCTCCTCTCTTCCTGGAAAGTTGAATTTTGCTCTCTTGGGAGTGAAATGTTATGCTGGCTCCTCTTTCTGAAATAGTACAAATTCCTCTTCAGTCTCCATTATTTCCACTAGACAACACTCCAAAAAAAAAATCAATCTACATCAATAAGTAAACAACATAAATGGCAACCAAGTGTGGTGTGAAAGTAGAAAACCCTGTTAGTGTCTGCCCTCAGCCTGGCAGGGCTTTTCCCTTGGTGCATTGTCTGTCTCTATCCACAAAGCCCTTAAAACCATCAGGAAGCCCCAGCTGATACTATCACTTCTGCTTGTCCTCACTGTGAAACATGCTGGATGGGAAAGTCACCTAAGGTGCCACCAGTGCGTATATACTCAAGTTAGGAGGAGCACAGTAATGCCTTGAAAGCTGAAACAGACCATGTTTATGGTTGTTATTATTGTTGGAAGTTCCAAATGACCCAGGAACAATGAAAATGGAAACTAAAAATCATACACCATCGACTGACACAACTACCATGATGCTAGCTGTTGATTTTGGCATCCACTATTCAAAGTGTCAAACTCAAGTTTTAGACACTATGTTGTTTTTTTGGAGCCATAAGATAAGATGGGTGGAATGCTAAATTATCAGCTAATGTGAACTAATCAGAGGGGTTTATTACAGAGCCAGATCAATGCTTTAGCAAGCTGTGTCATGCTTAAAGTCAGAGTTTTCTGTGTCACAAAGGTTAAAGGCTAAATCATCCAGGTAACTCGTGTTTAACACTTAACCTGGCTGTTAGCAGGTTAAGTTGCAAGTTTTGCTTTAAAATCAGCTGAAGCATCATACTTTCACTCATCTGTTTATTAATGCCATGTTTTAAGTACAATATAAATTATCTGCTGGGGGGAATGTGTTTATAGGTGCAAGTTGTAAATAGACTGGTTTTTATATAGCACTTCTAGCATTCATTTTTAGCAGCTCATTTTTTTCCCATTGGAATCTAATGTATTTTTGTAAAAAAAAAAAAAAACATTAGCAGATTGTTAAAACTGGAGCAGCTGAGCTACATAAAAAGTCCTAACTTGGATTTGATCTTGAGAACCAAAGTATCCCTTTATGAATCAAATGACCTGATGATGTCTTTTGTAAACTAGTGATGGGACTCGATTAAAAATTGTAATTGAGTTAATTACAGGGTCTGTAATTAATTAATCACAAACATATTATCAACAAATTAAACACTTTAAATTAAAAAAATCCTTTTACTACTAAAATTTTGAATGAATAGACGTATACTGCTTTTTGAAAACAGATTGGGCAAAGTGCTATTATAGTTATTCAGATTTTTTCAGTATCTCAGGAACCCCTGATTGTTTAAGTTATTTGAAAAATAAATGTAAACAGCACCCTAGACAATAAAGATACCACTTATATTTATTTACTTATTTTGGACATTAACCCCATATCTTTGAACATGTGGAAGGAAACCCATACAGACAGAGGAAGAACATGCAAACTCCACACAGAGAGAGGCCCAGGCCAAGGTGGAATCAAACTCAGGCCTTTCAGATGTTATTCCTACTGAGAGGCAGCAGTGCTAACCACCGCGCCACCGCGCTGCCCTTAAATA
>VUQJ01032907.1:0-12793 GCA_015108635.1 Andinoacara biseriatus | reverse complement strand
AAGATTAGGACCAACTTTAGCAGGGTTAACTTGAAGTAATTTTCTGTATGACTATCAGATGAATTTAGACCCACTCTTCTTTGCAATGTTGTCTCAGTTCATTGTGATTTGCAGGCTTTCATTCATGCATGGCTCTCTTGAGATCCTACCACAGCTTTTCAGTTGTTCTGAGGTCTGGACTTTGACTGGGTCATTGCAACAACTTAATTCTTTTCTTTTTCACCCACCCTGCTGTAGATTTGCTGCTGTGCTTTGTGCTTTGTCGTGTTGCATGAATCGGTTTGGGCTAAGGTTAAGTAACCAAACAGGTGCTCAGGTCCTGTGACTGCAAAACAAATCTCAATCATCAGCCGTCTACCACTGCGCTTGACAGTAACTATGAGGTTTTTTCTGCTGATATGCTGTGTTTGGTTTTTGTGAATATGGTGCTGCGCATTATGGTCAAACATCTCCACTTTGGCCTCATCTGTCCAAAGAACGTTGTTCCAAAAGTCTTGTGATTTGTTCTACGCTGTGCTACCATCTTTTCTTTCTTTTTCTTTTTTTAAGAGAGAACATTCTTTCTCCTGGCAATCCTTCCAAACAAGCCATACTCATTTTTTATTAATTCTACTGTCATGAACTTTAACATTTAACATGCTAACTGAGGCCTGCAGAATTTGAGATGTAGCTCTTGTGTTTTTTGCAATTTCTCTGAGCATTACACAGTCTAACCTTCGGGTGAATTTACCAAGGGCATCCACTCCTGGGAAGACTGGCAGCTACCCTGAATGTTTTCCACTTGTGAATAATCTTTCTCACTGTAGAATGATGTTTGGAAAAGGCCTTATAACCCTTCTCCGACTGCAACAAAAGTTGCTTCATTATGATCATTGCTGTTGTCTTTGTAATTCTGTTAACACACACCCGAATGCTCCAGAGCAGCAAACTGCCAAGACCTCTGCTTTTATAGAAGTGTTCACATTTGCTAAAGATCAATTAATCAAGTGCATTTGATTAGCAGCGCCTGGCTGGCAGCACCTACCCTCTTAATGCCTATGAGGCACTAAAGGTGTTCTCAGTGCTTCTGCATTTTGGCTTAATCTTTGTTAAATAAACAATGACATGCTGTAATATGTCATGTTTTGTAGTTCATCTGAGGTTTTATTTACCTAATTTAAGACCCGCTAAGGACCGTATAATTTTTATTACGTCCTGTTTTGTGAAACCTTAAAACTGCGAGTGGGTGTACTTTCTTTTTACCATCGCTGTAACGTTCAACCTTTGGTGTCATCAGAACCGTTTATTCTACACTATAACACTGACATTCAGAAAACAAACTTTAAAATATAAGAAGATGATTTTACACATTTTTTCCCAGTGTTATAAATTAGATTGATGAAGAAATGAAGTGAGATGTGCGATGACAGGCACCATGGGCCCCCCAGCTGGGCCTCACCTGGGGAATGACCTAACATTACCACGGTACTCTTTCAATTTAGCGCTCTTGTTTACTCCAGTGTGCTTCGTTTATAAGTTATACAACAGCTGCATTTTTGTCAGAATAACTGCAGACCTCACACATGCTTACATTAAATTACTTAGGGTAATTGTTTTGACCTGCCAACACTGAACCAGACTGCATCTGCATTGTTTGAAGGTGAGACCTGAATGCTGCTGCAATTCATTAGCTTTTATGATAAAGAATAATGTTCACCCTCTCTACTAAACAATGCTCAGTGAATGACTGCTTCTCCTGCTGTTTCTTATTAATGCTTTTCTTATAGTGTTAACTTTTACATAAAATCAAACAGAAAGTCATGATGTGGATATTTTGGGGATCATCTGAACTGTATTGTGGTAAGTACAAGCACCCTGATCTCCCTTGGTTACCTTGGTGTGTGGCCTTTTAGTCAGAATGTACCTTCCTGTTGCAGAGTCAAAGTACAAGGTGGAAGTTGTAAGAGTTTATTGCCTCATTTTCTCACAGAGGAAGTAAATAGGACTGTCTCCAGGGTGTCAGGTTTAGCCCTGTGAGAGCCAGCCTTTCCACTACTTTGTTCATCCCACTGGTCTCTCCTGTGTCGCTGCCGGTGCTCCACAGACAGTTGATGGCATGTGATGTTGCATACTGGAAAGCCTGCGACTCATCTGGAAGAATGGTGTGCTTGTGTTTTCTTCTACTAAGCGCTGCTGTTTTATAGTTTTATTAGAGGTTCGGGAGTGTGGCGTGTCCAGCTTCCTTGAGGTGGTGACAGATGTCAGGTGTTTTTCTGTTTTGGAAATTAAGTATTTACAGCTTCTTCACCGTCCTTCTGGAAGTAATTCACTGAAATTTTCTGCCAGATTCTTGCCGTTAACCCAAAATAAGAGAGAAATACATTTGCATTCATGCACCGCAAGCTTGTATACACATTTGGAGGCAGAAACCTGCTCCAGCTACTCTGTTTGGGCTTCTTTCTTTTTTTCTTTTTTCTTTTTTTTGTCATTAATTGTTTCTCACACTACTCTGCAATATATTCAGAGATTCAGAAAATAAAGGTTAGAGGTTTTTACTTAAAAAAGTGACAAAACACAAAACACCACATGCACTTTGCAGGAGTGCCCAATAGGAGGCACTGTGTGACTATTTTAGAACCAGTACAGTCTCACAGTCATAATCTGAGTGGTTTACAACACATTGATTGCTCTTTTTACAAGCTTAAATTTGTATGTAGTCAAATGTTAGTTTAATGTGAGCTCATTAGCTGTGTTCATCCACTACGAGTCTTGGCATCAAAGGGCACTGAAGCGTCATAATGAATGATTGTGGGTGAACATCAAAAAATCCAATTATACCAGCAATTAGACTTGTGTGAACATAGATTTGTGTTTTTCTGGCTCATCTTTATGAGTTATGAAAAAAATAAACTGAAGACTCAACTGATGTCTATTCATGAGCATGCAACTCTCTCATCTCCATACCCCCCTCCCCCCTTGTACCCCATCAGAGATGCAGCTTCAGCCCTGTCCGCCTTTTCTTCTCAAGTTTTATGGCGTGTCGTCATCTTCTGACGTGTCAGATCAACACAATGCGTATCAACGAGCGTAATCATCTCCCCATTTTCATTATGTCATGGGACCCCAGACTACCAGAGCATTTAACCGTGGACTAACAGCCACAGCAGGACTGCATAGACAGTACCACCTGCTTTCCCCCTTTATGTAATGCAGACTCCCTCTCTGCACTGCCTTCTGGGATTGGGGTGTGAGGTGAGCTGCACCCAATACTGACCTCTTCTGTTCCATCCCATATGTTCTTCCCCCCTTCTCTTTTTCAAGGCCTACATCTTCCCCCACTTCAACACATTGTCCTTCATTGGCTCTCCATTCTAACTCCTATTCTCCATGCCCCTCCGCTACCCCGCCTTCCTCTCACTTCAGGCAACGGTGTCGGCAGCCTGGTGATGACAGCTCCTCTCCGATTCAACCGCTCACTGGAGGCAGGGAGCGGCCATCCATCCATCAGCACGGCAGCAAACCCCTCCACTACAAAGTCATTGTGACTAGCAAAATAGTAACGGCCTTTTAATCAAAACATTTACTCCCGTGTAAAAGTAAAAAAACAGCTCATATCAGCAAGTTGAGGCAGACCCTTCGTCTAAGAGATGTGTGCGAGCAGATCGCATTGGAAGTGCATTCCTTGCCGCCCTGGTGGTAGTCTACATAAACAGACAGTAGAGGCTGGAGAAGAGCCCATTTGGGGAGAAGTCATGCGTGGCTGCAGAAAAGTGCTAAAGGACCACGCTTTACAATGAACCACCATGCAGGCTTATTAACTGGCGAGAGGAGCACAATGGCTGACACAGTCTAGCGTTATTTGAGTTTGCTCTTGTGCTGCTGCTCACTGTTATGCCTTGAAGATGAAGTGGCACTTAGAGTGTGCATTTCATTTGACCCCTGAGACTCTCATGTCATGCAGTTGTGCTCTGCAGTCACGGCTGATTCAGGGAATGCTCATGATGCTAAGCACTTGGGAGGGTGATTCATTTGGGAGGTGTGTGTGTGTGTGTGTGTGTGTGTGTTTCCATGTGTATGTGATGGAGCAACATAGCTTGCGTATGTGTGTGAGAGAGAAAGAGGAATGGTGGTATTATTAGTTTTCTGTGTTTTCAGGCTTCACGTCTGTCTCAGTTTCTAGAATGCCACAAGATGATGCAGTATTGAGTTTGGTAGGATTTCCATTTCATTCCCTGCATGCTTTAGCGTCTGGACTGGGAGTTCATCATGTGTGCATCCGTTTGAAGTCAGTACAGAGCAGCACATACTGGAAAGTCTGCATTCATCTCAACATATTGTCATTGGTGTGTGTCCAGGTGATTGAAGAGTTGCTGGTTTGAGTTGCCCACAGTTAGACAAAAGGTATGTGTGCAAAAATCAGCCATGAGCACAGAAGTAATTAGAGACAGACCAGTACAAAAAAACACAGCTATGACTTCACAAAACATGGTCACGCACGTCATCTGTAATTTAGTTTAACACAACCTAGAAAAAAGAGTTAATCCAGTCAACTATTAGCCTATTAACACCAATGCACTGCAGTGAGACATGTCTAGAGACTTGTTCTGATGCATTATGCATGTATGAATAAGCCAGGTTGGAATCAGGGAGAATAATGCATGCCATTTCTGCATTTTTACGTCATACAGTCCAATGTTCAGACTCTGAGGACAATTGCAGAGCCTCAAGGTCTCGTTCTCACCCCACTGACGGAAACAGCGGAGTTCAGACGTCTGGAAAGCTGTTGAGTTGGTGTGACATCAGCAAACGGTACTCGGTGGAGCAGGAGAAGCCCTCAAACGGGGCTATACTTCTGCCTAGCCTCTGCTCATATTCACACTTAACAGCAGAGCAAACAATGACAGGGCAGGGAGGAATTGCAGACACCTCACCCAGCATGTGTGAAAATAAATCTGCTCAAGGGTGGAGACCTCTGTGTCTTCAATAATCATGGAAATTTCAGTGGCCACACCACAAAGGAGAACTGTATGCTTTTTAATAAAGGCGTTTCATTCCACACCGTATGCCCTGACGTCCTTTTTCTTGCCTTGATGCTCACAGGATTTAAACCAAAACTGTTTTTCATCATTATCATTGTTCGTGATCTCTGTGCCTGTCATCGGACTGATTAATTAAATTTCATCAAGTGATAGAGTAACACCGTGTATTTAACCACATGGTAATATTGGCTGGGGAAATCAAAGGGACACTGGAGCAGCTCTGTCACTTTGAAGAGACCCTTTGAAAGCTGACTGTCTGAATGTAAACACCTCTACACCACTGAAAGTGGAAAGTCTGATGTGGTCCTCTTAGATAGTGAGAACAAAAGGCAATCTACTTATATCTAAGCTCATTTTCATCACCTAAGGTTAACTTTCCATAATTATAATAGATTGTATCGATTTGTTTTATTTGACTGAGTGAAAGGGAAGCGGTTGTTAAGTGCCACCAGTGAGATACAAACAGAGAAAACAAAGTACTGGACTGGATGCAGAGGGCAGCCGGAAAGTCTATCATCTCTCGGGGTTAGAAGCTGTTTGCTCTGCATTGTATGCCCACCTTTCCATGGAGCGCACAGTCACAACATACATAATACAAGGAAAAATGTACTCATGAATACATTCCCCTTTTTGGATGTTTTGTATCCGCTTGTTTCAGATTCCGGGCATGCAGTGAGAACACATGAGACCAATAGCCAGAACACCCCCACTACCTCAGAAAACAGATTACTCACTAATGGTGCAACAGGGAATAGATTGAGGTAGACAGTGGAAGGCCTCATTGGGTTCTGATGATCCAGTCCTACTGACGCAACCACATCAGGTTCACATGGGAACAAATCAGTCTTCTTCCACCATTGGTGTCTGTCACTCATCCTCATGAATAAACACGGCTCTGCCCATATGTGTATACACACACACACACACAGAGTGACTACTCTCAGAATTAATGATATGGAACTATTCAAGCATACATAAACTTTACAGACTTCTTGCTTACTGTATAAAAGGCAGCAATGCAAATTCCAGGTGGCACTTGGCAACAATAAAAAAAATCTGATTTATCACCTCTCTGACAAGTTGGTCGCTGTCCACGTTCACCTAAGAGTCTGGCTGCAAGGTCATCTCGAGTGTCAGCAGTCTGGTACCAGATGTGCTCGGGCCCGTCCGAGCCAGATCCCTCAAAGGATGGATCTCAGACAGAGCAGTAATGTGGCATAAAGAAAATCTGGGTGACAACAGCTCATCTGTCTCCTGTGTAAAGTAATTTATGAGCGCCCCATCTGAACCATTCGCAAACGAATTCCCTCCAAAATTACATACTCATAAATATTCCGATGGATGCTGTGAGCGAAGAGGTGACACCATCTAAATTTTCAGTAATTTACATTTCAAAAATGTTGAGGAAAGACTTGAGTCTTGAACTGAAGGCTTGAATTTGAGCTCGGCTTGACTGTTTTCCCAGCCCTGCATGGAAAGGGTCTGGAGTTATCATCGTGCAGGAGATTCCAGAGTAGGTACTTAAGGGAATCTATTTCCATGCACCAATTTAACACACGGGGACAGAGAGGCAGACTGTGAGAGTGGAATAAATAGAACAGAGAGAGGTGAATGTGGGAGAGAGATGAAAAAAGGGACAAGATGGCTGAGGAGTAATGAGAGCGAGGAGCAGACAGAAGGGTAAACAAAGCATAGGTAAAACAGATTTAGACGATCCATGAATGTCGGGGTGCTGACAAAGAAAGATCCAGGTACAAGGAGCAAATCGAAAGCATATGGGAGTGGAAAGGGGCTTATTGATTTAGTAATGCAGTCAGAGCTCCCAGCTCAGCGAGAGAAGGCAGCCAAAGGTGGCACAGTTACTGAGTTGTAAATGGAATTAAGTAATCCCAACCTTTTGCATTTAAAGCCTCTTGATGTAGGCACTAATGTGTTTCATGCTACGGGTTACCAAAACAGACGGGGTGACCGTGTTTTGTTCTGTTTCGTAAGGAATGTAACAGATGCAGTCTGGAGCCGCAGGGGGCTGGTTAGTAGTCATAGCACATGTTGTTGACCTTGTCTGCACCCCCAAGAAACCTGGACCGGTCGCTCTATCTGATACATACATGCCTTTGAAGTGCAGACAGACAGAAAGACAGGCAGGCGTAGAAAAAGGACCCGTGTGCCATTTCAAATCACTGCCTGTGCCAGCGGGAACACTTCATTAGCTAACATTGCTTTTAAAAATAGAATATAATGCATAAACCATGTGTCTTGGAAGTTTCTCATATTGCAAAGATATTTCCTCTGTACAATACAGCTTCATGCCTGAGGGTTCACACTGTTGTAATCAGCTGTAGGAACAAACCAACAAGAATCCGCATGATGCCAACAGCAGCTAAATTTTTCATTAGTCTATTTGTGAAGCACCTTTAAAAACAGCACCTGTTGTACCAAAATGCTGTACAGCTAAAAGAATCAAATAACACAAAAAGAAAACATAAAATAGGAGAACATGGTAAAATAACACAGAAAATACTGTGTTTTAATCTGAGGTGTGGTTCAGCTAGGAGCGTTTGCTCAGCAGACCTCAGCGGGAGCGTGCAAAGTTAAAAGATCAGAGAGGTAAGGAGGCCCCAACCCAATGCAATGCGCTAAAAACAAACAATAAAATCTTAAAATCGCCCCTAAAAGTGACTGGCAGCCAGTGTAAGGAAGCCAGTATGAGGGATATGAGGGATATGTGGTCTTGCGTGCGTGTGTTAATAACCACGCAGCAGCGTTCTGGACCAGCTGCAGTCAAAGCAAGGCGCAGTATATGACAACCAAGGATTATTTTGAAGCATAAATCATCCAGACTTACTCCACTATACACTCACCAGCCTCTTTATTAGGTACACCTTACCTTAATTCAACAAGGTGCTGGAAATATTCCTCAGAGATTTTGGCATGACAGCATCACACAGTTGCTGCAGACTTGTCAAACACACAGCCATGATGCTAATCTCCCATTTCCACCGCATCCCACAAGGTGCTCTACCGAATTGAGATCTGGCGACTGTGGAGGCCATTTGAGTATAATGAACTCAGTTTCATGTTCAAGAAACCAGTTTGAGATGAATCATGTTTTGTGATATGGTCATTATCCTGCTGGAAGCAGCCATCAGAAGATCGGTACACTGTGGTCATAAAGGGATGGACATGGTCTGCAACAATACTCAGGTATGCTGTGGTGCTTAAATGATGCTCAGTTGGTACTAAGGGGCCCAAAGTTTGCCAAGAAAAGATCCCCCATACCATATTTTCTCTTTTTCAAACCATTTTCTGTAAACTCTAGAGACGATTGTGTGAGAAAATCTCACTAGATTAGCAGATTCTCAAATACTCAGACCTGACACTATAACAACCATGCCACATTCAAAGTCACTTAAATCATCTTTCTTCCTCATTCTGGTGCTCACTTTGAACTTCAGTAGGTTATCTTGGCCATGTCTACAGGCCTAAATGCATTGAGTTGCTCCCATGTGTTTGGCTGATTATATATTTGGATTAATGAGCAGCTGAATAGGTACCTAATGAATTGGCCGGGGAGCATAAATCTCACTAGAAAGAGAATAACAGGTCCACTTTAAGGTGGTATGGGCTTTACCATGCTCACAGTGTGCATCACGATAACTGATTTGCAGATTAGATTTTTCAGGTATTTTACTTGAGTATTTTTCTGAAAACTTTTTACTTTTACTCTCTACAGTTTTATACAAATATCTGTGCTTTCTACTCCAAACATTTTTAAAACAGACTCATTACTTTAGGTTTATGCGTCTGAGAGAAGTTTTAATTTCTGGTCACTGGCTAGCGCTACTGAAGAGGAGTGAAAAAAAACTTGTTGTGGCAGCTAATTTCAAATGCAACATTTTTAAATGCTCAACAAATATCAGCAAGCACACAAACTGTTTGTGTGCAGTTTGTCACACAGTGTGTCTGCTGGCTAAAGGTCCAGCTGCTGTGTTTCCAGGGAGGAAAAAGAGAGCGGTTCACTCACAGGTGGAGAAAGATGGAAGGAAGAGGACAGGAGACGAAGAAGAGAGGATAGATATAAAGGCAAGGACTGCTCAGTGACATCTGATAAACTGGAAAAAAAAATTTAATCAGATCTTGGATCTTTATGTGTTGTGAAGTTGAGTTCTTTCATATTGTGAAAAGTCTTGCAAAACAAACTGAGGTATTCTAACTAGAATGAAAATACTGCCGTTAGTCCAGGATAAACAAGTTAGTTTTCTGTACTGTGGTGATTAAAGCTCTGTGTTGGACTGAGTTTGAGTTTAAGCTGATGAAGCTTCATTCATTGACTGAATTCAACCTTTCTTTTCCTCCTAAGGGATGGAAGATAGGTCATCAAATATCTTGTTGAATTCACTAAATCCACACAGAGCAGCAAACCTCAGAGCAGCAGCAGCTGATCACACAATCTGCAATCTGCAAACAAAGAAAATCTACTGGAGCTCACAATAGAAATTATTGTAAACTGGGACTCTTTTCCCCATGTTGAGCCACTAAAACTGATCTTAGGGTCCCTCCCACCTGCTGAATCCCACCATAACCCCTGACTGTGCTCATTTGTCTGTTCAGGTGATCAAGCAGTCAGAGTTTTTTGGGCAAATAGAGTTTTTTGTAAATTCTTTCTTTTTCCTCTGCTCATAACAGTGTTCAAGCTGAAGCATTCTTTAGAATTGGAATTTAGATTAAGATAAAGTTTGAAATCTCATGTAATAATAATTGTTTTATTACATTAATATAACATGAGGTTCAGTTATCTTTGCATAAAAATAGCTGCTAGAAATGTCGTCCGAAGAGCTACTTTTAGTTTTGTACTACAGATTTCAGAGCATGTACTTTTTCACTTTTACTTGCATAAAGAAGTTGAATCATTACTTTTGCCACCTCTGCTGATTTGGACCTGCTGGTGGCATTCAACAAAAAGAAGAAATTTCCTGTCGTTAAGATTCATGTTCTGAGCACCATCAATGTTTGTGCAACATTTTACAACAATCATTGACAAAGGAGTTAATCAAAGCATGGCAATAATCATTTTTGTATTAATTAATTTATTTTATAAATACACTTGTCTCTAATTTGCCCAGCATTGTTGCAGGAAAGCCATTAATCAGTGAGAAATTTATAGCCATGGTTTGTTACTGAGTGCCAAGAACTTGTTTTGTTTTTTTCACAGCACCTTTTATCTGTAAGGGAAAGCTGGTTTCACTGCTGTTCTTTCCACTGATGTATTTTATTTTAAATGCTCCATCTTTCCATTGGCAGTGTCATGTAAACCCTGGCAGCTGCCTCTGTCTCCCCTGCACTGGATCCAGTGTTGCAGTCCTGCTGCTGTCAGGAGCCACCGGCCAGACCGACAGCTGCCTGGAGAGAGATTCTCGTGAGTCCAAACAGAACCTTAGTTGGGGTCCTTTGGCTCTTAGCATGACTGTAAATCTTCATCTAGTCAGCGAAGTCCAAAATATTGCACACTGACTCCCAAGGACCTCAGACTATACCTACTGTAACCCTAATGCCTACTATGGCATGCCGTTCCAAATCGCTATTATAAACTTGACAACATAAGTAATTACTGTCAAAAGAGTGCAAACGCAAATTCCTCGTAATGTGTGTGTGATTCATTGATGGAAAACAGTAACCCAGCGGGTAGAAACATGTTTCTCTTGGATAGTCCTGTAAGCCTAATATTCTGACTGCAACTGTTGTACATCTGGCATGGATTGAATTCAGGCTACCACGAGTGGCACGACTGCTGTTCTTCTTAACTTATCTCCACTTTGTGTTTGTCAGTTATTGTTTTAGTGATAAGCTCCTGATATGAAGCATTTGTGCAACATTCACGCTGTAGGAGCAGCTTGTAAAATCTCACCGGGTGTTGTGCAGTGGCCAGAGATATGCGTTGTATATACTGCAGTGTTTCTGTCTCCAAGACAACAAATTCAACTTGCTCACATGTCATCAGGTGGCTGATAATGGACGTGTCTTGTAGTGATGATGTCACTACCTCCATACAAAGGACAGTTCCAGCATTAACTAGAGTGTGGAAGAGACTTCTCATTCGCAAAAGAGCTCTGTGTTAAGTTAGGGATTAGGGGGGAATTAGAGTGCCAGTGTCACCTCCAAATAGTTCATCTTTTAAAATCACATAAAAAGTTAAATCTATGCACTTGGGCAGCAACGAGAACTTTGTTACATTGTATTTTCCATTTGGATTCAATAGCCAAGAAAAATATGGCATAACCAGCAGGGCTACATCAAAGTCGGGGACTGCAAAAGGGAGACGAGGGGAAAGAGAAAGCAACACAGAAAGGAGGGGCAGGGTTCATGCTGCTCCTGTGTACCCACACTCCCTCTTCCCACCCTTTGGCAAGTAACAAGCATCCACTGCAACAGTGCGACAGGACTGACTCCAGAAGCTGGGACAACAGCCGAAATATTTAGATATTAAGCCATACATCCTTCACACTTGACACTTCTCCCTGCAGTCCCTCAACACATTAGCATAACAAACTTTCCACTTGAGGTAGTTCTCTTGTATTTGTTTTTTTTTTTTAGTGAAGCAGGGTGTTTAAGAAAGTCTGTTTTGTGATAGGTGGCTGTACAGGACAGCATTGATGGTCAGTATGTGTGACACAGGAGGCCAGGCCGCCTTTGTGGTAATAAAGACTCAGAGCATTTGTTGTTGCTTTTTTTTTAACAACCAGGCAAGAATTAGTCTCAATGTGAGTGCAGTAAATTGATATTTAAGTTGCTAATATCAGTATTTGGCTCGCACGACCAAAAGAGGTCTCTTATTATGACTAATCTATAGAGAATATGCACCCAAACTCTTTAGTTTGTCCTGAGCTTGAGAATTTAGCCATTACCATTTTGAATTTTTTGTTCTTGCAAACATAACTTTGTTTAGCTACAGCGGTATTATTTGTGCATGGCACAGTGGTGTCGCCTCACAGCAAAAAGGTTTTGTCTTCAAATCCAGTCTGTGGTTCTTCTTGTATCTGTGTGAGTTTTCTCTGGGCACTCTGGCTTCCTCACACAGTGGAAACACATGCATGGGGTTAGGTTACCTGGTGATTAGGTGCAAATGCTTGTTTGTCTCTATGAGTTAGCTGTGTGACGGATTGGCGACCTGTCCAGGGTGTACTCACTGTGTGACAGGTGAGATAGGCTGTCATAGGGCAACTGGGAGGAGATGCAAAACCCCGCTTTAGGGGGGATTCACAAGCTAGTTTACTCCTTCTGTGTGTCCCAACCCCAGATAAATGGGAGGGTTGTGTCAGGAAGGAATCTGGTGTGAAATCCGTTCCAAATCAAGTATGTGGATCTGCAGTGACCTCCTGGTATGTAACGGAGCAGCTCAAAGTACCTACTTTATTTAGTGCTAGCACAACATGTTCACTAACTAGATGGGTCTGTAATTACCTGTGATACTGAATTGGGTGCTAACTTTGGCTAAAAAAGTTTACAGGCTGGAAACAAAATTTACTTGCCAGAAAAGCTGAATAGCCAAATCCTGAGTGTAGCACAGCTGAATGCTGAACAAGACAAAACTGCACCTGTCACAGAAAGTATCCATGCCCTGTTAATTTTTCACCACTGAAGGTTGCTGCTTGGTTACAAACATGTCAAATGTTGCTTTGTATCTATTAGATGGAGCCTGTTTGCTAAGGTAAGGTCATAATTATGTCAATGTTGATTTGTGCTCCCCCCCCATGTAGTGCTAAACATAGGCTTAAACG
>VUQJ01032890.1:3576-21860 GCA_015108635.1 Andinoacara biseriatus | reverse complement strand
CTCAGAATAATATTGATCAGTAATAATGAAATCAGATGCTGAACGGACTAATAATGAGATGATGTGATTGTGTCAGTTTATTGAGCTATAATTTCAAAAATGGAGGATTCTGAGTAGGTTAAGGTGCCGAATTGTTTTTGTCAGCTCACTGACCTCAAACATCAGCTGACTTCACCTCAGGCTCCACAGCAGAGTTACCCAGTGAAATTCTGTTCAAAGCAGAAAGTACTGATGAAATGCACGTTACACACAGATGACTGTGAGTCAGTGCAGCGAGCCTCCATTTCATTGGTCTGTTATTTCAGACCCAGCAGTTTAAAGTCGGGGCTCTGACATCACAGTATTCACGAGAAGCTGAAGCGTAAATTGAACTTTCAAAACAATATTGAACATATTGTCCATAAACCACGAGTGAAATCAAAGAAGAAAAAAATGTCAATACAAAAAAACCTCCTATATTTGAATACTACATGCCTGTGTGTAGTACTCTGAACTCAAACCCATGTTTTGGGCTGCCATACTCACTGATACACTCACTTACGTCTGCTCTACATGGAGCTTGATATTCTTTTTCTTTTTTCATAAAAATTCAAAATCCACCTCGTTCAAACAGCCCGAGTGGTGACGGCTGGAATAAACAAGTCCGATACTGCAGAAACTCTGATCTGATTCACGTTGCTCGTATTCACAGACGCTGCTTGTCGTTACAAAAAAGGCGTCTCCTCTCTGACCTGCTCTCAGTGAACAGCAGCTTACTGCCCCCCCCGCCCCCCCACAGACAGCAGGAAGCTGGTCAAAGATGCCAAAGAGATGACAGAAACGAGTCCATTAAATTTTCATCACTTGTGCTTCTGTTTTTCAGCTGCATTTGTTTCTGCATGACTGGATTCTTTGTTTAGGGTTTATACATGTTAATATGTACAGTTTAGCGTCATATTTCAATAAGACGTGTTTTTTAAACCACCTCTAATCAAGTAGCTTTGGGCCTTAAATCTAACCAAACAGCACAAGTGACAAAAACAGTGAATGAATGAAGGTGACGCGCCTCCGTGTCAGGCTTTCAGACAGGTACCTGTCCGATATGTGCTCTCATTTTATTTATATAGCACCAAATCACAACAGTCACCTCAAGGTGCTTTATATTGTAATAATACAGAGAAATCATGTATATCATGCCAAAAGCACAAAAACAGCAGCAGCTCTCAGCCCGAGAACCGATGAACCAGCAACACAAAACGTAATCATCTAACACAATGCCAAATTGTGTAGTGCTTTTACACTCTGCCCTCAGCTATTGAGCTGCATTTAGTGATGAGAGCTTCTCTCTAATCTCCACACGTTTCTCTTCCTTCCCAGGATTAAAAAAATACTTTGAATAGAGTTTTAAAAACCTTTTTTTTTTACAGTTGAAATGTTTAGTGTGAGCAAAGCGGTTGGTTCACAGAAAGAAGCTCTGCATCGTTCCTGAAACCTCTGAAAGCTTTCAGAATAAAAGCACGCTCACCTTCGGCCTCACCGTGACATCACTGTGATAAAAACACACAGCTGTTTAAACACAAGGTACAAAATTCTTGTTTTATTTACCAAGAAAAAGAGTGGTGGCAACGCCAACCACTTTGTAAATATGTACAAACTAAAACTTTATTTGCCTTCTTCCTGATTTGGAAATGTAATTATCCCTCTTTAATAAACAATTGTGCCATTTGATGCATGTTGTGTGTGAGTTTTAATGTAAGGACATAATGTGCTAACACAGAGGCATGAATAAAGAGGAGACAAGCGTGGCAGCCGTGTTGGGGCTCCCGGTATCAGTTCACGGCACAAAGCCGGTGATGCTTTCAATGAAGAAGCCGCTTCCAGGAACGTTGTGTCGCTGTATGATTGTAAACGTAAACCATTATATGATCATTTTGGAGTTGATGCAGCAATATGTTTTATTAACAGGACAGGAGCAAGTTCACCGCCGTCTGCAAGGTGAGATATTCGGCAGTGGCTGAGTCACTCCTTCATCTCAGTCTTTGCCAGGATCTGTTTATATCCTCTGAAAGTCGAGGGCCCGCCGGAGGCCTGCTAGTATCTTCATTCTTTAAAAGCATTCAGTGTGAGCTTTTTCTGCTATAAATGGTACAGAACTCCGTGACTGGCTGAAAATAGCACATTTGTCCCCTATTGAGTGTTTCCATTAAATTTTGTCCCATGAGCCCTCATGTCTTCCCTTTGTCTATGAAGGCCTTAACCATACACATGAGAACTACCTCAGCTTTTAAGGACTTTAATGTTAAAGGCACAGTACACAAAGTTTGACTGATTCTGTTTGAATGTGAGGTTTCAAAGAGCCTGTAGAGAAGAAGTCTCTGTGGCAGGCTGCTAGGCATCTGGGATGTTAATGTTGCCCAGATCACACCAGGACACCCACACAAAAGAAATTCCTAATCAAGAGTCCACATCCTGGTTGGACAAACTATTGTTACGTTATTGATGGGGCAGCAGTGGCTCAGCTAATGGTGGGTTGTCCACTAATCAGGTAGTAATCAGTATCTTGCCCAAGTATCCTTGGCCACATGCCAGCAGGGAGGAGGGTAACTCAAAAATCAGAATGAATATTTTTTTTAGAGATTTTTTTTAAACAAACTCAAGGGGTCAGAGGTCACGGAGTCTTACTTGGTTCACCTGTGAGCTCACAAAACAAGAAATGCCATCACCTGTCAATCATAAGTCTGGTTTATCCTCCTTTCTGACTGTAGTTATGAACATAGTTCACAAAAGGTTTTGTTTCATTGTTTTACATTATGTTGCATTCAGTAAGATTTTAAACTAGCGGTTATGTCCATAAAGTCTTCATGTGCTTAGTGTGGTTATGGACCTCTCTACACGCCAAAGTCTTTTTTGCAAGCACAGGAGTCAGCAGCTGCTGCAGCAGCATCACAAACAATATTAGCTTTACTCTGCAGACCCTGATTTAAAAAAAAAGAAAAGCCGGACAGAAGCTGTCTGAAATCGTGTTGACATGCAGTCGTTTTAAGGCCGCCTCTCTTTGTTGATTCTGGGTTGAATCGCCTCCTCTGAGACGGCGTGTTTCGTCGAGTTAGCTCCGTGAGGACGAGGATTGGCCTTAAGCTGCCAGCCGCGTTAAATAAAGTGTAATCTTATTGGCTGAGATTCAGCAGCTCGACGCTGCGGATTGGTTTTTAGAAAACGTGTCAGACCAACCCCATTGGCTGCTGCTCCGGGGCCGTGTGAGGGCTTCCTGCCCGGCCAGTAACAGGCAGCCGTCAGGCCGAGTACCCCAAGGAGACGGAGAAGAGGGAGCCGCGGTTAAGCTTTTGTGACGGGATTGTGATGTTTTGAGTCAACGGAGAGGCGATGCTGTACCCGGCGCGGATTTGACCTGCAGCTGCCCTTAACGTGAGTAACAGCAACCTTCCCACTCGGACCGCTGTGGTACTCCGTGGAGTGGACTCGGTGCCAGTAATTGGCACAGAAATTAGCCTCAGGGTTTAGCAGGCAGCGGCACTTAATACCTCATGGCGTGTATTATCCGCTCTCAGCGTGTTTCTTTTGGAAATCAAGCGTTTGTGTCACGTAAGCGAGCAGGCTTATGTTGGCGGCTTAAACACGGGCGGACTCTGCAGCACAGCTAACTGAAAGCTATTCACTCCAGTCCCAGCGGAAGGTTTTCCCATTTGGAAACCCGGACAGGTCTCTGGAAATGCATCACTCGGCCGTGCTGGTGCTGGTGCTGGTGCTGGTATTGATGTTGGTGTTGGGAACAACTTCACCTGGAAGCTAACTCCGTGGACTGATGACTAACTTGGCCTCAGACCCAAAGTTTGGTGCTTGTATGGGGAAAATGTTTTTGTCCTGGTTGGCTGGCAGCCACAGCAGGTCTCCAGCATCTTTCAGGGACATATTTGTCTCTGTAACCATATTCTCTGATTATGCAACCATGTTACTCAATTATTTAACTTTGGATAAATGATTGAAGCGCCCAGAGCTGCTCCATGAAGGACAATAACAGATTAAAGATGTGAATGCGCACATTTTACTCAGTACTTGATTTTATGTTTTCTAATATTTTGTTATTTTGTTTAGATATTACTTGCTTTGGGTTAAGCAGACTTGGGGGATTTAGAATTTTCTCGCTGTGTGTTACTAGTAATGAGGTCACACGCCTCTCGAGAAACATCAGTAAACATCAGTAATGATCACTGTTAGATATTATGGCCTATGGCCCAGTGGTGAGTTTTTCCACTGTGAGTGAGGAAAGCACAAAGTTCACCAAAGTAAACAGTAGGAGGACCACCATAAAAAATTCATACGAACAGACCAAATCACAAGCAGGAGCCTCGGTATGAGCCAAGGATCCGAGCGGTTACAAAGAAAATCAAAGATCTGAGTCATCTTCTGTTATCTGGTCTTACAGTTATAAACATACCAGGAAATTTGAGCGCCTGTCGTTTGTTTTTTCATTCATATAAATCTGTTGCACCCGCTTTTGTTTGATAAGGTAAAATATGTCAGGCAAAGGTGGTGTCAGTTCATTATTTGTCCCTCTTTCCAGTAGCTGAGCATTTTATTTTCAGTTGTGCAGTTTTGGGGGAAAGTAGAAAGCTTAATAATTTATCATCCATCCATCCATCTTCTTTTGCTTATCCGGGGCTGGGTCACAGGGGCAGCAGCCCAGGCAGAGAAACCCAGATCTCCCTCTTCCCAGCCCGCTCCTCCAGCTTTTCTGGAGGAACACAGAGGCGTTCCCAGGCCAGACAGGAAATATAATCTCTCCAGATTCTGTGGCCAGGCAGAGAAATGAGAGTGAAGCATTTGAGGCTTCCAGGCAGGAGACAAAGAGGAAGACCTCAGAAGATTCATGCATGTAGTCGAGGAGGACAAAGAGGGCAAGTGTGACAGAAGATGATGGTATGGATAGGCTGGGATGGGGTAGATGATTTGCTGTGGTGACCCCTAAAGTGAGCAGCTAGAAGAAGAAGGAATGATCTGCCACCTCAGGAAAAAAAAGTGATCTTTAGTTCCAAATTGATTAGATGTTTAAAAAAAAAAAGAAAAAAAAAGTGAATTTCATCTGAAAAGTTTCTTCTCCTCAGGGTTTGTAGCCTTTCCGCCGTCTGCTGAGCAGCTGTTTGTCTCCTTTATTGTTTTCTTTAAATCTTTTGAAGCTTCTTTACTTCCTCCTTAACATAAATTTAAAAAAAAAAAGCAAAACGTTTGATTTAAAAAAATAAAAATAAATCAGAGGGTTACGGTGGACGTGTTGGTCATTGTTTGTGTGACCAGGACATCAACACTGCCCCATAACCACTGATGATGGCAGTTGGAGAAGGTGAGCCATCTCTTGATATAGCATTAGCGTAGCAGCAGGGTCTGTGTAGAGTATATGATGTGACCCTGACAAGTACAGAGTTTATGGGGAAATATTCAGCTGGTCAGAATCAAAAGCAAGCTGTATAATTGAGGTTTTTGGTAAGTTGCTTAATACCCTTTGCTTTTGGGTGTAAACCAGCTAATTTGTTATTTCTGGTTTAAAAGCAGTCAATTACTAATAAAACCAAGCATGGTTGCAGTGCAGAAAGAAATCCTTTAACTATGTTTACGCCTCCTATCAGTCCTGAAAGTGTGCTTTTTAGTTAGCTGTTCAGGTTGGTAATTGGCAGTTTTAATAACCTAAGTTATAATATGCAACCCACTCAGAAATTAGCCCTTTGTTGGTGAGTTACTGACTCAGACCTGCACACAGAGGGGCTCTGAGCAACAGATTCAGCCATGCTAGTTATGGGTAAACAAGCTCAGGCCTACTGACTGCTAGTCTCTTTACAAAGACTCGATCAATTCAGTCTATTCAGCCACTACGTTGATATTCCACTGGTGAACTATGCTGCTGAAAGATACTGTGCGTGTGTGCATTTGTGTGTGCTGTAACGATATGTGTATTTATGGTGAACTGTTTGAGGTGGGATTAGACTTCTGTTGGGCACAAATGCTGATGCCTGGATTCAGCTACTTTTACACATCTAAGGAACTCAACTAATCTGGATGCAACAACCCACATCCAGCACACTGAGCCTGTGCACAGACTAAACCCATGGGCTCTGTCATATTGGAGCCCCCACGTAAAAACTTCTTCAGTTATAACAACTGCTCTGCACACCATGAGGATCCATCTGCTCAGTCTGCCGTATATAACTGCAGTAACACTGGTGTACAAACATAACTTGCAAAGACATCCAGTGATTGTAAAAGTGCCTTTTTTTTAACATTACTTGATTAAATACCTGCATGATACTATGTTTTAATGACATTGTAGCAACAATGTATCCAACTGATGCCTGAAATACATTAACAGCGGGCTGGCTCTATCTGCGCTCTAGTTAGTGCATTGGTTCTGGTACACCCCAATTCAGAAGCCGAAAAAAAAAATCATGCTCAGCACCTCACAGTTTGAATCATAAAGTTAGCAGATACAGTGGCATCTGCTAACGTTGTATTTTTTTTGTTTGTTTTTTAGGTGTATAAAATCTGTTTAGTTTAGTTTTCCTCTGGTCATCCTCACCTTACTGGAATATATGTATATTTTGATCTCGTTCATCTCTCAGAAATAGACATATTTCAAGTTTTTCCAAAATTTTGTGTTAATACCTTGAAATTTCAAGTTCTGCGATTCGACGTAATTTCCTTGTTAAATGGAAGCAGATGGCGCAGATGCATGCCCACTCAAAATCGTGTGACTGCATCAGTGAGCTACCAGTGGTATAGCAAATGTGAACAAAGTGTCACCTTCATCCTCCAGTAACTGCACACCGAGAGGAACCCAGGACCCACTGCACCACTGTAGGCGTCTGACAGTGGGTCCAAGGATTTCATCCCGACACCTAATGGCAGTCAGGGTGCCGTTGCCCAGCCTGTAGAGGTCTGTGCATCCTGTCATGGATGTGCCTCCTCAGAACATCACTGCCCCACCACCAAACCAGTCTTCCTGAATGATTTTGCATGACGTTCTCCGCAGCTGCTCCAGACCCTTTCCCGTCTTTCACATGTGCTCAGGTGAACCTGCTGTACTCTGTGAAAAGCATGGAGCACCAGGGGTTCCTCCTTGCACAAAGGAGCAGATACTGGTCCTGGTGATGGGTTAAGGACCTTCTGCGTCCCTGTCCAGCTCTCCTAGAGTAACTGTCTGTCTCCTGGCATGTTCTCTGTGCTCTTGAGACTTTGCTGGGAGATCAGCAAATCTTCTGCCAATGGCAAGTATTGATGTGCCATCCTGGAGGAGCTGGACTACCTGTGCAGCCTCTGTAGGGTCCAGGTATGGCCTCATGCTACCAGTAGTTCCACTGAGCCTATTCAAATGCAAAACTAGTGAAAAAACAGTTAGAAAAGATGAGAAGGGGGAAATGTGTGAGTCCTCCACCTGTAAAACCATTTGTTTTTGGGGTTCCAGTGCACCTGTTGTTCATTTTATTGACTGCAATGCAATCTGATCATCAACCCCCCTCTGCTACCTAATTTACCAGATCAGTATCCCAGTTTAATTGATTAGATGCTAAACTCTGATTAAAAAGTGTTGCTTTAATTTTTTTTTAACAAAGTATATCACAAAATGTACCATTTATAGATCATAATATTGCACAAGCACTCTGGGTCTTTGTGAATATGTTTGAAGCCGTGAGGATGATTAATGTAAACGTGACTTCTGAAATCAATCGGTTAACCCCTCCTTCCCTTCCTCTCTTATATTTAGGCCCGACAGGTGGTTAACTGAGGCTGAGCAGTACAACAAGCTTGCATTACACTGGCAGATATCCTGGGCAGTTGGTGAGTGTACATAAACTTTTGTAGCTCTATTATATTTAGTATTGGTGTAACGCAAAATTGTGTTAGCCCTGCGACAGAGTGGCGACCTGTCTAGGGTGTACCCTGCCCCCTCACCCAGTGACAGCTGAGATACACTCTATAGACTCAACTTATTCAACCACCTGAAAATGAACCACAAACTGCAGTATGATGAATGCATGAAGGCCAAGAGAAATGATGCAGAATGCAGCGGTTGCTAAGGTGAATCATCCAACAGCGGCTCACATGTCCATAACAGCGAGCCTGTACACAAAGACGCATTGAAATAACTGACAGCAGCGCATTTTTATTTTACGCCCACTAAACACGGTGAGTGATGAAGGCTTCATGAAAATGGTCAACATAAAGATTTGTTATCCCCTTGCACAATTTTTAAGTGTCACTGCGTGCAGAATCTGGCAGGGGAAACGATGATCTCACAGCTGACAAATACTTTGCTGGAAGCTTCACATCCATCATGCAGGTCCAATGAGTGAAAGAAGTCTTCTAAGAGATGCACTGAATTTAGGTGAATAACAAGCACCAATTTAATTTTACTGCAAAGAATTGTGTGTTAGCAGGAGTGTAGCACAGCATGGACGTCCAACAAGTGTCCTGTTTACATGGAAGTGCAACAAAAGACTTTTTGTCATGAAATCAATGAATAATCCTAATTAAACAACTGTAATCTCAATATTGATCAAAAGCCAATTATTACCACTACCTAACCCTTAGACCTAACTTAATCGTGATTCTAAGGTACATATTTTACTGCTTTGTTTTAAACAGAACTGAAGAAAAATCTACCAGTCATTCACGTTCTTAATAGCGGTTTCATTATAAAGCAACACAGACTCATTGCCTTTATTGTACGTTCACTTATGATGCTCAAATGAATAATCCCTCCTCTGAGCCAGGAAAAATCTTGTAATCTGAAACCCTAAAACCAAGTCTGAGTCCACAAGCATCCCCTTTGGAAGTGTGTCAGAAAGGGTCCATATTGCTATGGCCTAAAACTGGGTAGTAGGTAGATATGAAAACATAAAAGCTCACGTGTGCGTTGAGAGCTGTGTCATGCTGCTGTGTTGTCCACAGCTTGCTTTATGTGTTTGAATGTGCTAGCACTTCCCATCCTTTTGTTGTTCAGTCAAAGCACAATCCAGGCACAGGCACAAACTCTGTCTGTCACGCTGTATGACTGAGCTGTTATGACTGAGCTGTTATGACTTTACTCTAAAACGTCGTGTCAGCAAATGTAGATAAACAAACACGCGCACAAAAGCAGCGATCGGGATGCTGACCCTGCATTCCTTCTAGTCTGGGGTGTTCAACCAAACGGCCATCACTGTAATTATATTGTGTCGACCACCAATTATGCGTTCTTCAAATGATCTGTTTCTCATTGAACCGTCTGCTGTGCACAGTCTCATATGTACATGGAAGGGCTTGAAAAAGTTGCCGCCAAACTGACATTTTACCATGCAAAAGGTTGCAAAATGGCTACGCTGTTGTTGTCTCACTCTGAATGCCAAGAAAACAGTGACCATATTCTCTGAATAAACCCCACAAGAGAAGACCAGCGTGCCTCAGGGGTGGGCAGTTTGCTCCATACACCAGTTGACCTGTTGTCACCACTGGCATCACTCCTGTCAGTGCTTCACTAACCTCCACAGCATAAAATGTGTGGCCTGAATGTTAAAAAAACAAAAAAGTGTGTACGTGACACACACACTCACACATGGAGTCCCTTTAAGGTTGAAGTGTTCACCTGCAGTGCTGATTGATTTACCGACTGTAGTTTGTTAACATAAGTGGAGGGATATCAGCTGAAGAGCTAAAACAGCACGTGCTGACTCTTTACTTATTCACAGACTTGTAGTTCTACTACAGTGTGTGTGTGTGTGTGTGTTTCCCTCTCCCCCCCCTGTTTGAAATATCTCACCTGTCTGCGCTGCGCTCTGCATGCTTGCTTTTCAAAGCATGCAGAAGCTGGGTGCATCAACCTGTGTGTGCACGCCCAGACACATCTGTGTTACAGCTGCCTCTGTTGTGAGACCCAACATGAAAACTATAGAAGCAGGTTTTTTTTTTTTTTGTTGTTATGAACCTCAGAACAGTGAGATTAGCAGCTTAAGGCGTCAATGGGGAAATGAGTTTGATTGGTGAGCTGACCGTGGTCGATCCCTGACAAACGATCGGCCATGAACATTTTAAAAATGTTTTAATTTTATTCTGTAGCTTCCATAAAACACTACCATTAGTTGAATATGTGCTGCTGTAGGTAGAAATTTGGTTCAGACCCCTTATATACATGCATCTATACTGCCTAATCCCCGTGGCCCCGCAGTGTGACATCATTTCCTTTCTCTGTCCTGTTTTTATTGCACAGTAGGAGCGCTTGCTGGAGGTGCCAAACAAAGCTGCCATGTCAGTGACTGTCCATGAGAATCGGAAATCCCGGACTAGCACAGGCTCCATGAACATCTCATTGTTCCACAAGCCGTCACATCCCGACAGCGTCCTGACCCATTTGAACACCATGAGGAAACAGTGCATGTTCACCGATGTCACTCTGTGGGCTGGGGATCGCTCGTTCCCCTGCCACAGGTAAAGGTTTTTTTGATTGCACTGTGACACAGAGTGGCAGCCTCCAACAGTTCGAGAGATCGTTTGTTATTTGTTATCTGTTTGCGTTCTGTAGGGCCGTGCTGGCAGCATGTAGCCGTTACTTTGAAGCCATGTTTAGTGGAGGGCTGAGAGAGAGCCTGGACAGCGATGTCAATTTCAGAGACAGCATACACCCTGAGGTACTACACTGTATTTTTTTTCTCTTCATTTGTTTTGTTGTTATTTTTTTTAAATCAACCTTACGTTTGTATGTTTTCCTCTTTACCTGCTGTAAATAAGCTGCAGCTTCAAGTGGTCTACAAACGCCTTTCCTTCTTATGTATGTCCACTGTCATTTTGCATGCCTTTAGTCAGCTTAAGGTTTAGAGGACGGGAAATATCAGGTAAAGAGACGAGCTTGAGCCACTTCAGCGTTGGTCCTTTATCTCTCACATTAAACACATGAGCAGAGCAGCAGGTTTTCATCTGCACATCACTGTCAGAATTAGACACATCCTGTCTCATCGGTGATCTGATAGCCTCTAAAAGCTGCCCAAAAAGCTTTCAGTGGAACGGGGACTAGAAGGAGATCATCTTTCTCCCATGTTGGCGTCTCTTCATGGGTTCCTTGTTGAGTCCAGAATTGATATAAAATTCCTCCTCGTCACATACTTTCCCGAGTGATCAGGCTTCATTATGTGTTAAAGACCTCATAGTGTCATATTCCCCCAGTCGAGCACTTCTTGATGTTTTACTAGGATGTCAAACCAAGATCAAAATCTCTGAGGTAGCAGCCAAGCAAATTCACGGCGCGTTAAAAACGAATGGCGTGCTCAGATCTTGGCTGCTGTGTCGTATATTTGTCTGACTTTCTCGTGCTCTGCTCGGCCAGGTCTTGGAGCTTCTCTTGGACTTTGCCTACTCTTCTCGAGTCATCATAAATGAGGAGAACGCTGAGTCACTGTTGGAGGCTGGCGACATGCTGCAGTTTCATGACATTCGGGATGCAGCAGCAGAGTTTTTAGAAAAAAACCTGCATTCGTCCAACTGCTTGGGAATGATGCTGTTATCAGATGCTCATCAGTGTAAACGACTGTACGAGCTGTCGTGGAGGATGTGCCTGTTACACTATGAGACGGTAAAGAGCACTGATGTTGTTGTAGAACGGCTTGTTTATGTAAGTGAACTGTTTTTTAAATCCTTTTTTGATTGATTTTTAGGAAATATTCTACTGATTTTTCTTTTTCATGGACTGTAAGACAGAATTAACTAAATCAAAACACAAAAGGATTCAAATGTTTCACTTTGTGTGTAAAGAATGAAAGTTTACCTGTTTTCTTTTTAAATGAAGTTGTGAAAAATTAGAATTTTTTCACAGTATTCCAATGTTGTGTGTGTGTGTGTGTGTGTGTGTGTGAGAGAGAGAGAGTGTGTTTGATATAATAGTATTTGTACTTTCAGGTGAGGGAGTCGGAGGATTTCTACAATCTGTCTAAAGATCAGCTGCTGGAGCTGATTCTTAGTGATGAGCTGGAGATTGAAGATGAACAGGTGAGTGTTTTTACTCAGTGGGACAAATCTGAGCTGTAACCACAGAATGCTCCTCATACAGTGTTGGAGGTGATACATTGATGTTGGCTGGTAATTTGACTCATGGCAGGTCGTGTTTAACTCCGTGATGCGGTGGGTTCGATACGACTTGGAGGGTCGGCGTCTTCATCTGCCGGAGCTGCTGACGGGCATCAGGTTGGCTCTGCTGCCCTCCGAATGTCTGCTGGAGGCTGTAGCTTGTGAAGAGCTGGTTATGGCTGACAAGAGGAGCAGGTAGGCCACACCAGGGACCTGATGAGACCACCTGCATGAAGTCTGTTTTCATTTTTTTGGTCAGACATTCACACCAGTGAAGGATGAAAACATTTTGGAAGTCAGTGACAAGAAAAGATAACTTGAAAAGAAGTTCCACTAGCCCCAAAGTTCTTTAGTGTAGTATTTAAAATGTAACATATTCAATATAGTCAAATGGTGGTGGTGCTGTGTCTTCTTACCTGGAAACATTTTTGTGTAAAAAGAATCAGGACCAGCTGCAAAACAACCTGTTGAATTTCATTCTTTAACCAAACGAATTGGAACATTGAGGCCAATCTTTTTTTTTTTTTTGCTGTAGACTGAAAACTTTTGAGTTTGACATTAAAACATGAATATGAGACAAAAGATCAACATCTCAGCTTTTATATCCAGGTGTTTACATCTGGATCTGATACACAGTTCACAAGATGGCACCTTTTTGTCTAAAGCCGCCCATTTTACCTGTGGCCTCACTGTTCAGTACTTTTGGTGGGGAGTTTATTGGATGTTTGGATCTTTCAGTAATCAGAATAGTTTGTAGCCACCGACAATTATTTTTTTTTGACATTTTTCGAAAGTTTTTTAATGTAAATAAATCTTTTTTCCTTTTTAATAGGACTTGTTTGGCTACAGAATCCCACGTATCGCTGTCTATTGTTCAATTTTGTCTCTTTTCTTTTTTTGTTATTGTTGCTATTCATGTCTTTAAAGATTTTTAAAATATTCTTTTAAAATAAATGTTATATTGTTATATTATTATTAATTTAATGTGTGTGAATTCAAACGCGCAGAAATCAGTGAGCAGCTATGGCTTTGAACAGACTTACAGTAAGGATGAAAAATACATCCCATCATCTCCCGGCTCATGTGTCGACTGTTCTGCAGGTCCATAGTAGAAGATGCGATGCAGTGTAAGAAGAAAATCCTTCAGAATGACGGAGTAGTGACTAGTCCTTGTGCCCGACCACGCAAGGCGGGACATACACTACTTATACTAGGAGGCCAGACCTTCATGTGTGACAAAATATATCAGGTAAAAGAAGGACTTTTCTACCTGTATGGTGTGTTTTCATGTGATGCAACGAGCTGCATGTTCTGTTTGAGGGAAGATCCTACTTTTGGGACGCTGCTGCACTATCAGTGTCACTGCATTCATGTTAACATGAAGAATGAAATGGAAAGGACTGGCCTTCATATAATTTTCTTGGCCATTTACAAGATCTTGTGGACCAGAGCTGCTGCCTTTTTTTTATTTAAATGTCATCTTCACTTAAGCATAATAATTTAATGGTCTGTGATTTGGGGATTTTAGGCTTCTGCTGCTCCGCACGAAGCTGCTCTCAGTGAGATCAAGTTGGAACCCACCAGCTGCACTGCTTCCCTCTCAGCTACTAAAAAAAAAAAAGTGACCAATTTTTTGGGTGCTGTTTTGCTTCATAATCCAATTGTCCCTCTGTGGCATCACTGCGTGCAGCAGTGGAGCCTGCTGTTATGGAAGGGCTATCCACCCACCATGAAAATGTGTGGCCCAAACTCACAATAACAAGTGCACGAGTGAAAGGGAAACTCGCATATTGGGACTTTGGCATTTCCAGCAGCAAGAAATATTTGCACATTCACAGTACTGATCGAAACAGCTGTAATTCGTGAACATAAGTGGATTTGAGCTGAACAGCTGTGTATGTGCTTGTATTATATATGCAACAACTTATATTGTTTATGTATTTATGTTGAATTTATAGGTTGATCATAAAGCCAAGGAGATCATACCTAAGGCCGACCTTCCCAGCCCTAGAAAGGAATTCAGTGCCTGTGCCATTGGTTGTAAGGTTTATGTGACCGGAGGAAGAGGCTCAGAGAACGGCGTGTCTAAAGACGTCTGGATCTATGACACCGTCCATGAAGAGTGGTCTAAAGGAGCGCCTATGCTAATAGCCAGGTAGGCTTTATGCTGCTTTATAGTAAATGCTAGTTCAGAGCAAATGGCAGCATCAAAGTTCTGTAGAACCAGGATCCATTTGTACAAATTAAATTTAGAGTGATAAATGTGAGCTGGACATTTATGTAGAGTAGCTGATATAAATTTGTTGCCCAAAAGTGACATTCTAGATTTTATGAACATCATATGGGATATTATGCTTGTTGCAAGAGACATTAATGTAATGCTTTTATATGGCTTAACAATACGAAATGACTAAATAAAGCATGTTGCTGAAGCAGAAATCGGGTCGAAGAGATTTTTGGTTTCTGCTGTAACATTTAACTTTGTCAGAGGTTTGATCAGAGGCAAGAAACGCTTCTCGTTTCTGTTCTTGTTGCTTTGTGGAGGAATCGGTGCTTCTGGCTGCATTTCATTCACTTCTCTGGCCATTGTTTAAAATAAAATGAAAGGATTAAAAAAATGTAAGCATGATTATAAACACTGGCAGCTCAGGACGTCATGAACTGCAGCAAATGGCAAGACTTTCAAAGGAGGAGGATAAAATGAGTGTTTGATGCAGCTTGAGTTCAAGTGCCGCTGGTAGAAGTCTGGTTTGTGTGGTTAGATGTGGTGCATAAAAAATAAAGGGCATTTAAACTTTAGCCCTATACAGTAGGGTGGTTTGCACTATACAGTGCTACATAGAAAGGGCACCATATGCAAGCTGATGTACACACACAACACGCTGCTTCCCTTCCACAGGTTTGGCCACGGTTCAGCTGAGCTAGAAAACAGTCTGTACGTCGTTGGAGGCCACACAGCCATAGCTGGTGTTTTCCCTGCCTCTCCATCAGTCTCCCTAAAACAGGTCTGAAAGCAGTGACTTCTACCCAAAATGGATTTGTTTGTTTGTTAGGGACGAGTGCAGAATTAAACGTTGGCAGCTGAATACATGCGCAAAGCTAATCTGTAGCACTCGTCTCTTGATGATTAATACAAGAAACTGGCAGGAAGTGGAGCTTAATAGATATGTTTGTTCTATATGTTATAGATATGTTTGCAGTTTGTGCAAAGAACATCTTACAGAATAGCTCAGAATGAAATTATTGAAAGTTTGAAAGTTATACTTTGACAGGTGATGATAAAATACTAATGTTTTGGTGTAAAGAACGACGAAGAACAGTCATCCATGCAGAGATTCCTTGATGCTTGCAGCTCAGTTTGAATTGTATTGTTTTATGTGTTTAGCTTTATAGAGAAATTGGAAAACAGTTAAATGCATCATTATTTTTTCTTCGTATTTTTTTTAAAACCAGGTTGAGCGGTATGACCCTCTGAGTAATAAGTGGACCATGATGGCTCCACTAAGGGATGGAGTCAGTAATGCTGCTGTTGTCTCTGCCAAACTCAAACTCTTTGTTTTTGGGGGGGCCACCATACACAGAGACAAAGCCTCCAAGGTTGGTGCTTTTTATTCACCCACCTTAAACCTTTTCACAAGATTGTTGTCCAGCTGAACTTGTGACTGAACCACTACTGTATATTTTTTATTTTATTGCCTTTTCATTAGGTAATTAAATTTGCTATTTATTTACTTTGAAAGACCATTTGTTAAATGTTTGTTTGTTTGTTTCACTGCTTCACTGTTTGTTTCACATTTATGGTTACTATGGCGTCAGTGATGGCACTGTAGCTGTATAACTTCCTGCATCTTATTTTTTCCAGGTCCAGTGTTATGACCCTGTAGGAAACCGCTGGAACATTGCTGCCGAGTGCCCCCAGCCGTGGCGCTACACGGCAGCTGCCGTCTTGGGAAGCCAGATCTTCATCATGGGTGGAGACACGGAATTCACAGCTGCCTCTGCTTATCGCTTTGACTGTGAAACCAATCAGTGGACTCGAGTGGGTGACATGACGTCCAAACGCATGAGCTGCCATGCTGTGGCCTCAGGAAATAAGCTTTATGTGGTTGGAGGTTATTTCGGGACGCAGAGGTGTAAAACATTGGACTGTTATGATCCCACGTCCGATAGTTGGAACTCCATCACCACTGTACCTTATTCGCTGATCCCCACTGCCTTTGTCAGCACATGGAAACACCTACCTGCCTAACTGTGAGATACCAGGAGAAGCTCATCCCTGGTATGTTGTGAGTAATGTAATCGATCTATACAAGCTGTCTGTGTGTGTGTGAATGGGAAATGGACTAGTTCTTATATAGCGCTTTTCTACTCTGAGCACTCAGACGACTTATACAAGCCGTCTTCATTCACTCATTCATACAAGCTTTTATTAGCTCACATTCACACATCCAACGCTTGCGTCGGAGAGCAACTTGGGGTTCAGTATCTTGCCCAAGGATACTTTGGCGTGCAGCCCGGAGCAGCCGACCTTCGATTGACTGGGTGACCTGCTCTACGTCCTGAGCTACAGCCACCCCCACAGCCACTGCTGTTTTATCACACCTCCGACTTTTCAGTTATTTGAGTAGCTCTAAAGAGAATTTTGCTAAATATAATCATTTATTCAGGGAAATGTCGTAAGTTATAAGTTAATCAACACGTCTCTGTCATATTGCGACATATTGTGGAAGCTGACAGTGTCCCTGGAGTAGCGAATGGGTGGGGTCAGCTTTTTTTAACCTCGGCCTGGGACAGAGGTTGGATGTTAAAGGACAATGGATCACTTTCCCATCTAGCATCATGGGACAAAGAGCAGTGCTGCTTCACACTGCATCACTTTGCATTTTCTTCAGAGCCTTGTTGCCTGCCAACAATCAACAACACAAGTTGATAAGCTACAGAAGATACAAGAAGGCCTCCTGTAAGGTAAAGTAAATCTCTCTCTCTCTCGCTTTAAAACAGGAATAAGATGGTGGGAATATTGTTTAATGCAAGTAGGTTATTACAGCTGGGGCTGACATCAGGCTGGAGTGTGGTGGAATAGAAAACCGAGAGAGAAAGCATGAGTTTACTCGTACGGTTTCAGCAGCACACATTACAGCCCTGCGTCAGCTGGGATCGGCTCCAGCCCCCTCATCACGGGCATGAGTGGCTTCGTAATCTGGAGCTGTTATTTGATTTCTTTGAACTGTTCCAGGGTGGAATAAGTGTACGGCATACATCTTTTGACTTTAAACAAAAAGGATTGGGTGTACAAGCTTGAATTAATTTTTAAATTTCTCTAATCCACACAGCATCAAAACTGTACATATAGGATTAAATATCTACATACATCTTCACTAATACTTGGTTAAACGTCCCCTTAACAAGTTGCACCTCAACCAGCTGCTTCTGGTAGCGATCAACAAGCTTCTGGAATAATTCTGGATAAATATTTTACCCATTTTCTTGTACTAGTACCACCGAGGACCGCTGACCATGAGTATGTTCAAATGTCTGACTGGAACTGTGCTGCTTTTATTCAGGTCATCAAGACAGCTAAACTTCTGTGACGGATCTGGTCAGTTTAGTAGCAGAGTGGATTGTTGTTTCAGCTGCTTTGGTGTTAATAAAATGAACAATAGGTGCAACAATGAGACAAAACAACAGTGGTTTTACAGGTGGAGGACACTCACATTTTTCCCTCCTCCCTCGTTTTTTCTGACAGTTTTCACTAGTTCTGCATTTGGCGAGGGTCACAGTCTCAAGAGCATGGAGGAGATTCCAGGGGACACAGTTACTCTAGGAGAGTTAGACAGGGTTATAGAAGGTCCTTAACCCATCAGCAGGACCGGGATCTGCTCCTTTTGTGCAAGAGGAAAACAGAAACAGACTTCATGAGGGCGGCCTGAGGGCTCAACATCCTCTAGCAGGCTCTGTGCTCACTGCCCGGCACTGTGGAGCCCGATTGGCATATTCCATGGACCTGCCAATTCTGGTGTTCTACCACTGGCGCCCTGTGCTGCTCACGGATGAGAGCAGGTTCACAACACGTGACAGACGACAGAGGGTCTGAAGAAGCTGTGGAGATCGTTATGCTTTCTGTAACATTGTTCAGCATGACCGGTTAGATGGTGGGTCAGTGAGGGTCTGTGGAGGCATATCCATGGAGGGAACAGCAGCCTGAC
>VUQJ01032888.1:0-27179 GCA_015108635.1 Andinoacara biseriatus | reverse complement strand
TTTTTTTTCTTTTTTTTAAATTAGAGGTAGCTTCATAGATTTACTTTAAATATACTCAAATCATAAGTCCTCATTTAAGTCTGAAAGAAAAAAAAACAACAAAACAAGCCACTGAGTTCATGGATTTAAAATTTAAGACAAAAATCTTTGAACTAAAGGAGTCATACATGAATCTAAAAGCATGAACACCACGCCAATCATTTAATGTAGACTTAGCAACTGTAGCACGACTGTTTGGTAAATGCTAAGCAAAGATTGAGAGAAGGAAAGTAGATTGTAACACAGAAATAATTTAAGAGGCTTGAGAAATTATTTATTTTATTTAAAGCTGATGACTTCTGCTGTTCTCATTGATAAATAGAATTTCTGACAGCCACCATTCAAGAGGTTAAAGTTATAATCCATAAGATTCAAGATTTGGCAACATACAGCTTGGATACAGCAAAATTAAAAGGCTGTTGATTGAAATGCAGAACATAAATAGCATAAACAGAATGTGAATTTATATTCATGACCATATTACGGATTTTAACTTTAAATGTTTTAACCTGTCATTCCTATTTTTCGCCACATGATGGCAGCACGGACAAAGCGCTAAACATTGAGGCCGCAGTAAAACAAAAACAAATGATGTAGGCTGTGGTTTCAAAATAAAGTGGAACACGTACAGCACACATTAAAAGACCTTCAAGTGTTTTTTTTTCTGTAATAAAGGGTCATACAAGAGTTTTTTTTTTTTTAATCAAATGTACCGGAGAAAGATAACTTTGTGTCAACTTTGTGTTTCTTGTGGCCATTTTAGTCCTATTTGACGGCCTAGTCTTGCAGAGGCTTTGGTCACGTTGACCTTGGCTCCTCCACTGTCATTATAAACAAAGGGACACCAGGGCCAAAGTAGCATATGTAGTCTGCTCTGTCAGTAGATCATTCCTCACCTGCTCGTAAGGGCTGACTAATACAAAAACTCCCTCTCTGTCCTTGTTTTCAAAACCACCTTTACAGGTGAAGTACTACAGGAACCTTATCTCACATGTTTAAGGTCATAAATGAATCCATCATTCAGTTTACCGACAGCCGTCCTCTCAGACTACGCGCATTCAAAAAGACAAGCAACTCATTTTTCAGATTTTTCTGAGTTCTTCAGATTTTAGCCACCATCGGTTCATCCCCACATTTTCCCTCCAAACATTCTGCCTGCTCTATCTTTCTTTCTCAGTTACTCCCCCGGCTGTTCTCCTCTGTCATGGCTTCAGTCTTGTCCCCCTTCACGTCTTCTTCCTCCTCCTCCTCTTCCTCCTGCGCTGCTTGGATCTGCTTCGTCGTCTCTCTCACGCTCGATAACTTGTCTGGGTGTGCAGTGATAGCTGTCTCTTGGCAATCTAAGGAGACAACGACTGGTATCAAAAGCAGCAGTAAAACCTTCACGCCTAGCTTTGCTTATAGACAACTGGAGATACTATTAGTGTATCACAATTTCCAGAAGGAATAAACCACTACTAAAGTTAATTTGGATGAAAGATATGGCTGGTGGGCAGAAGAACACAAGTATTGACTCTAGAGCGAAAGCTTTTTAAGCAAAGTCCTGCTTCAGGTATCTGAATATCCAACACCTTTGAGTACCTAGTTGCTAATTAATAGTTAAAATCCCAGTTATTAGACATAACTGACATATTTTCAGTGATGTTTTGTGCTCTTGGGTAATTTAGGAAAGAGAACATATTTGAGAAGAGGAGCTTTATAGCTTTACTGTATTCTTCTATTCCTTTTCTAAACTGGAGAGTCACTTAGCATTTCAGAACCACTGAGAAGCAGATTGTGCTGATTCCTGAAAACGATGAACAGCTACCTGATGAAATAACTTGAGTTCCTCGGTTTGTCATCTGTCTGTTATCAGACAGGCCGAGTCCGTACTGTGTCGCTTTACTGAAAGAACAGATGAGTTGTTGTCACAAGGGCCTGATCAGTATATTTTAGCATCCTGTTTGGGTACTTTGTGTTTGAGCTGGCTTCCACAAAGGGATTTACTGAAAGAGTCTGTCATCTGGGCCGACAGAGCAATAATTCTGAATGAAACGCTGCTGTTCTCATGTGACTTTATGGGGATTATAAACCTATAATTTGACATCATAAAATCAAACACGCAGAGCGCACAAACTGGATTAATATACACAATAAGAAAATATACATATGCAAAAAAACCCAAAAAACAAGTTTAGCTCAAAAAGATATCTACATTTGTTTGTTTTTGTTTTGGCAGAGATGAGATTTTGCACAGATGCAGACTATGACTACATACAGAACAGGATCAAACCCATGTTATGTACATTAATCCTGGCTGGCCTCACTCACTGGCATAGGCATTATTGCCGCACTGCACCTCCGAATAGATCTGGGTTTGAAAGACAGAGAGCCAATATAATACATGAGCTGTAGCAGCTGCTCAGCACACAAGGGGCTTACAGATGCTAAAAACTGCACAGCAATCGTCCACTGAGAAGCCCAACTATGTAATCAAACTGTGGTTTGCTAATTTTTTTGCTATTTTACTTTAGCCTGCGCCTAATTTTTCTTTCAGTTACCTTAAACTGCATGTAATATACACTCACGAGACACTTTGTTAGTTACACCTTATTAGTGCTGGGTTGGACCCCTTTTTACCTAATTTTTACCTTTTTACCTTCATAATTGCCTTCATTCTTCAAGGAATAGATTCAACAAGGTACTAGCAACATTCCTCAGAGATCTCGGTCCATGTTGACGTGAGAGCATCATGCAGTTTGAAAATATTTTAAGATGATTTGAGCTTTGTGACATGGTGCATTATCCTGCTTGAGGCAGTACGCTGTGGTCATAAAGGGATGTACATGGTCAGCAACAATACTTAGGTAGGCTGTGGTGTTTAAACAATGCTCAACTGGTACTAAGAGGCCCAAAGTGTGCCTAGAAAATGTCCTCCACACCATTATACCGCCATCAACAATCTGAACAGTTCACACAAGGCCAGACCAAGCTATTCTTTCATGGTGTTTATGCCAATTTCTGACCCCAACATCTGAATGTTGCAGCAGAAATTGAGACTCATCAGACCACGCAATGTTTTCCCATCTGCTCTTGTCCAATTTTGGTGAGGCCATACGATGTGTAGCCTCAGTTTCCTGTTCTTAGCTGAGAAGACTACCATCTGGTGTAATTTTCTGCTGCTGTAGCCCGTTTGCTTCGAGGTTTGACCAATGACTGTGGAAAACAGTCACTGGGGACATGTGCAGTAAGAGATGCTCTTCTGCATACCTCGGTTGTAACGAGAGGTTGTTTGCTGCCTTCCTATCGTCTCTTAGCTGGCCAGTCTCCTCTCAGCTCTGGCATCAAAAAAGCATTTTCACACAGAGAACTGCCACTCATTGGAGATTTTCTCTTTTACGCACCATTCTCTGTAAATCCTAGAGATGGCTGTGTAATTTCTGTAATACTCAGACCAGCCTCACTAGCACCAACATTCTAAGTCACTTAAATCACCCTTCTTCCCCATTCTGATGCTCAGTTTGAATACATTTAGAATATATGTCTAAATGCTTGGAGTTGCTGCTATCTGATTATCTGATTCTGTAAACCAGCAATTAAACACGTGCTGAAATTTCCTTATATGGTCAACCAAATCTGTTCGTGGAAGCCAGACAAGGGGCAGCCAATCACAAAGAAATTAACTTTTAGGGGGCATTAAAGAGACAGAGCTAAAACAGCTTTTTTCAGACAGAAGATGAACTATGAAGTTGCATGAAAGGCCATTATAACATTATAGTTTTTTTTTTTCCAAGCGGCAATCATGAAACGTTACGCAACTGGTCTAGTAGTGAAATTTCAAATGATGGAAAACCATCAGGGAAAATGTACAGAAAAAGGGGCCATTCATAAAAACTGCAAGGAAAAATACAGCTTTAGACTGGTTAAAGAGCAGGTTGTGATGTTCAGTGTATACGATTCTCATATGAGAATTTCAAGTTTTGTAAGCACAAAGTGTTCTTATCCCACCAAACCATAAAATGAACAGCTTTAATGTCTTTCAAGGTGTATTTTTCCTTTAAGACACAAACACTGTTGTCCTTGCTGTCACAGTGTTGTTATTGTGGTCCCTGACAGTTGAAAGAGAACCTCCCTCTCACCAGCAGCTTTGGTGGGAGCTGCATCCTCTCTCTCCTCTCCCTTCAAGTAGTCCTCATCCTCCTCCCCTTCACAAGGGTCTTCCAAGGGAGGGTAGACACCTAGTTTCTGCATATGCGCTTCAGCCATCTTCTGCACAGCTACACACAGGTAAACACACACACACACAGGGACAGCCACACAAACACATGGACACAGACACGGGGATAGAGGGATATGTTGTTTTGGTTTTACCACACTTCAACTCTGTCAGTTTTTGTCAAGCCTCACGGGGGGTTTGAATGCATGCCAGGCAGGCAGGACGCCAGTTAAACACATGCACTGACAGACAGGCAGGCAGGCAAGCAGCTACAAAACGATATCCCGCTCTGATTTTTACAGTAGAGCTTCCGCTGTTTTTTTCTAGCTCTCCTCTCACCCTGTTTTCCCATCTGTTTATTTGTACCCTTGTCTTTCCTCGACTGCCTACCCTCCTCAGAGCTATCTTTTGGCAATATTGACTCATTCTCTCTTCTCTCTCTCTCTCTCTCTCTCTCTCTCTCTCTCTCTCTCTCTCTCTCTCTCTCTCTCTCTCTCTCTCTCTCTCCCTCTCTCTCTCTCTCTCTCTCTCCCTCTCTTTCTCTCCCTCTCTCTCTCTCTCTCTCTCTCTCTGTGTTCATTCTCTTTACTGATATTATCTACGCCACTCTCTCCTTCCTCTAGGTCACCTTGGTTTCTCTCTCTCTATCATTCTTTCACACTCTCACTTAAAACAGTGCAGCGGCACTCAGACAGATCACTTTTTAGCTTGAGATAGGTTATGCAACTAGAAATAATAGAGATAGCTCTCTTTCACTCCGCATCTGAGCTGATAAAGGGCAGATTTTAGATGCAGGACAAGGCTTCCTGGCTCATTATATCATCACTCAACATGCGGCAATGCACACCCTGAAATCCGGAGTAAATGAAACCCTACTGACAAACTTACCTTCCTTATTGACCACATGCAACACAAGACACTAAAGAAAGTGAATGTCTGTGCTCATGTATGCATTTTAATCATGCCTATATGTGTGTGTTCGTGTGTGCCACAGCTGTATACACAACTGACTGTAATCCTGGATGATCCAGACTTTCCTAGATTCTCACTCAGTGTCTCACAGCTGTCATGCTCTAATCTCTCTCTTTCTCCCTGTCTCTCTCTGTCACACACAGATATATGGACCCTGCTGTTGAGTGTAAAATAAGGGCAGAAACAAACAGACACCCACCGATGCATATCACACATGTACATGCACTAAAAAAAAAGATATAAAGCCCTTTCCTGCATATCCACCCATCTGTCACATGCACCTTTGTAAGGCATTGGAAAGCAAGTAAGAAATCCCTGCAGCGAAGCACGGTAAAACAAAAAAAAAAAGGACTTAAACACAAGGATGAATCACAACACACGCGACCACCACCTGTAAAACGGATGTCTCTTATACCAACCTTTGAGAGATGGAGGCTGGTACACATTTGGATTAACTCGTTTTGGCTTGAGTACTCCATTCTCTCCTACAACCCACTGCGAAGAGAAAGCAAGACACTAATTGTGACATTCTCCTGTAGTTCTTCCTTGATTTTTTTGGGATCTCAAAAGTTATATTCCCTATATATTTTTTTAATTATTTAAAATTATAGTTAGAACACTGCATGTACAGATAAAATGTGCATGCAGAATGTCTCCTACATCACTGACGTAATCGTTTTTCTTATTTCTTGTGGTAGCTTTGGAGACCACACCTCAGTTACGTAAGTTGTTTTTGGGGAAGAAACTGGCTTCCAAGCTGGAAGCTGATTTAAAGTTTGTTGGTGCACATTGGAGAGCAAAGACAACAGTTTGTCCTCATCAGAAGTAAAGTAACAACCAGCATTTTTTTATAAAAAGCATGCAAATTTACATGTTTCTTGTTCCAAAACATTAAGAATAAAAAGCACGGCAATTTAATCTTTCAGCTGCACAAGATGTTAGGAGACATATTCAAACCCAAGATGCCATGTTTTGTCATGGCTGCACCTTCCTACATTGCCTTACATTGGCTAGGCATGCAGCGTAATCTTTGGAAATCCAGATTTGCAGAGCAGTAATGTCAGCACGACATGCTGCTACATCCTGGCAAAAAAAAAAGCATATCGTGCAGCATCAGTATCAGTAAATGTTTCCCCAAACTGTCCCTGCTATTATTTCATCTTTAGGATTGTCACTAGAATTTGACAATAAGTGTTTCACAAAGTCTGCTTACTCTAAATTTTACTTTCAGACTCATCTACTATTTATCAATTAAACCTTGGAGCTTTTTTTTTAACCTTGGAGCTCAAATAGTTTTAAAGGTGCAAGGTGAGTTTGAACAATGGCTGAACACACACTGAAAACACAGGGTACATAGAACTAGAACTAGAATTGATATTTAAATGCTTTTCATGATTTTACTGCACATTTGTTGATGTAAAGCACTTTGAACTGCCTTGCTGCTGAAATGTGCTATACAAATAAATTTTTACTTACTTACTTATTTAGAAGCTAATACCTATGAATTGTTAAGGAAAAACGATCATTATGTTGTTAGACAGTGAAGTAAATTATATGTAGTGGGTGAAGTAGTTACTTAGTTAATAGGACTGAAATGCAATGGAGGAGGACAAATGAGAGCACAAAGACACATATAAAAAAAAGTGTTTTGTCTTCACCTTTACCTGATGGGTAGACTGATCATCCTCAGGAGATGACTGGTCAGCTACTCTGAACAGTGTGGCGGGTGTTGGCCTCCTGCGTCGGATCTATAAAAACAAACAACACAAAGGGGAGCCATAAATAAATGAATAATGAAACGGCCTAACACTGTATTATTAATAATGCTCAGCAATAAGCCATATCAATCAAATGGATATGTATGCTGGGCTGTCACAGACTTCATTAGTGCTCCTGCAGTTATTCGACAGGTCAACAGCCAACAGTGACTTTTAGTGTTCAGTACTGGTCGGGCCAGAGCACACGTCACAGTCAGCAGAGCAGACGGGCCATTTAGAAACCTCAGATTTTAAATACAGACAAGCAAACAGAGTCCTGTGGTGTGCAACAGAAGAAAATTATCCCTTTGATAAAGGATTTATTTTCTATGCAAGTACGTTTTATCATCTGTGTGCACCAAACATGCAAATGCACAGTCTCAAAAACAGAGAGTCCATAGAAAAGGGACTAAATGAACCACAGCAATCAGCCCAGAAACTCCCATCTACCCACTCCCTCTGCATCCCCACTGACTGCTTCTTGGAGGCCCGAGTCAGGTAGCTGACAGCCCAAGAGCAAAAAGGAGCCGGACAAACTGCAGGTTTGAGCTACACCTCTGCAGCACGAGCCACTGTGTACAGTGAACTCTCTGTTCCTGGGAACAAATGCCCAGCTGTGCCCATAAACTCCTACAGCTCCACAGTATTGTGGCCTGTCTGTGGGAATGCACTCAGCAGAAGTGCTCACTGGGGGCTCACTGGCCCACTGCACAAAACACAGGGTCCTACACGGATACAGAGACAGAATTGCTTTTAGTTGTATTTTGGCAAAACACTACTATTTTAGAACATCGCCAGTGTATTAATGCAGTTTTGGATTTTGTATATATATATATAAAACCAGGTACTGAAAGGTGTCCTCTGTGGAGCAAGCCAACCTTGGCCATGACCTGTGCTGCTGTTTACAGTATCACATAACATCACATGCATAAAGTTAAGTAATCTGGCTCCATATGGAGAGTTTTGTTTGCATTTGTTTCCCTTCTGTCGTGTGCGTCATCACAGGCGCATGTCGAGGCACATATTGCCAAAGCAGAGGCTCGCACGGCCCATGTGGTGGAAATGTGCCACTTTCAAATTCGACAACACGGAGTAATCAAACATGGCTTTCACCCTTATTTATGACATCAGACACACATTTTAATCTCATCACACAACTTCAGGCTTTCCTGCTTCCCCTGGATCTCTCACACTATCTGTTCTCTCATTCTCCTGTTATTTCCATCTCACTCGATCTACTGCTTCCTCTATTCCTGTTTACTTTCATATCAATCCTATTCTTCATTCCTTGACAATGATGTTAACCTCATCCACTGTTCCCCTCTCCTTTTCAACACCATAGTGCGTCATAACCAAAATCATATTATTATCTGTTTGCTGGCTTCTCTGTCATTTCCTTTTCTCATTGGATTAGTATGAGGGAAACATGCACAGAGCATCATTTGACCCCACCTCTGCCTTCCCTGTCTCTCCCCTAGTTAGGTGTGGAGGCCTGGGGCTTCATGCTGCTAAGAACCCTGCTGCCTCTGCCTACATGACACCTGCTAACTGCCTTGCAGGGCAGCCTGAAGTGCTTCACGCAGAGAGCCACCAGAGACAGAGAGCAAACACCAGATGTTGACGTGACCAAACCTATGCCTGAATCCTAGGGAATTAAAGCCATTAAAGAGGGTAAACCACTGGATTGCTTCTCTGCTTTCAAGTCAGGCAGAGTTTGTGTACGCTTGTGTATTTGTATATTTATTAGATTATATGGAGATTGGCAGGGCAGCAGGAAGGTATGAGGGACAACCTGATGGTTCTGCAAACAGATTCTTGATCATTGACTATAATTACTTGATTATTCAATTAGCTGCATGTTATTTGTTGAGTGCAATATGAATCTTTAAGTAAAAATGTCAAAAAAGCTCATTAGTTTTTATATTAGTCAAAACTGAATGTCTGAATGAACATAATTATGTTTTGATGCACACTAAATAAAATGATTGAGTAGGATAACTGAAGTCACTGAGAAGCATAATCTGATGATCTAGTTGCCAGAAAGTGTTCTGGTGCTCAGCATTTGTGTGCTTGTATGTGTAAATGCTTGTTATCCGAACGCTATCTTGTCATCTAAACACTCAGCTTGGTGGTCTCGTGAAATGTCAAGACTTGACACGAGACCTCCTATAGCATGAGACACAGTTTGTAATGTACAGATAATGAATAAAATAATGGTGTTTATAAACATGAATGCGTCTGTCAAACATTTGTCGCATTCACATACACAAAGTGATGTTGGCAGTGACGGTGGTGCTGACCTGCTGTTGTTTTGTAATGGCGGGAATGCATAAACACACATGTTGACGCTAGTAATTTTCCAACCTTAAAACCACTCCATTCTAAGTTACATAATATCATATGTGACTTCCTCATTTACGGCAACAGTGGGGCAAAGCATGTGAGATTACTCCAGCGCTTTATCCCTCCATCCCCTCCCTTCTCTGCTTCTCTAAACCCCCTGCCCCCAATCTCCCGAACACTCGCCACCACTTGCAGCAACTGTTTTTGTACCAAGATCAGTTGAGCTGCAGTGGACTTTCACTGAGGGGCTCTAAAAGCAGGCGTCTGCAGCGGCGTTTCAGCAGCTCCACAGGTGTATGCCTGCAGGCTTCCCTAAGAGCCAGCATCACCCCACTCAGTTTCACAAAGAGCTGTTGCCTCAATAAAAACATTGGCTCGTAGATCATAGCATACGAAGGTGTTTCAGTTTAGCTGAAGCTGAATTTGAATAATGTGCTGAATGTGTGGTGTGTGAGAGGAACAGATAGAAGAGAATGGTATGGACTAAATTATTTTGTATGTGTTTCTATAAGCTGCGTTCACACATGAACTGAGGATAATGTTGGGAGAATCGGGTCAGAATATCACCTGCAGTTGCCCTTTCTCACATGCAGCACACAACCATGTTCTCACAACTTAAAATATTCAGTTTGATCATACAGAAACTAGCACACAGGATGACCACTCCCTCTTTGAATTCACCAAAAATAAAAAAAAATCACTCCTCTCACATTTTGTTTTTACAACCTTTGTAATAAGGCAATGTCAGGTTAAGGCTAATGTCTGATCCAGCTGTGTTTGATTGCAAGCTCTGTTGTGTACCTCTGCAACATTTTTTTTTTTACGTGTGTCATGTAAATAAAATGTTTTAAACAAGTTGTATGTTTATAACCTTGCTAGGTTTAGCACTTAAGTAGCCAGGTTTAGTGCTCTATTATTTTACACTTACTGTGCATGCAGTGTTGAGTAGATGAGTCACTGATAACTGTTAATTTTGCATGTTTTTGAATGAGCATAAGCATGTGTATTGGCTCAGCACTGTCTTCCATAGCAGCCTGGATGCAGATGGACTGATATGGGTCTCCTCCCCAAAGACCATCCTCTAAGCTGGTGCTCTTGTGGCAGGGCCTATAAAAAGCAGCTTCAGTAGGACAGCATAAACTAGATCGGCTAGGCCTCCAGGGGCTCTGTGGGATGAGACTGAAAGGTTCTAAAACTCTGCACCAGTGCTAATAGTCGGGTATCCCAAAGGGAGTCTGCTGTGCAGATCTGGCCTCAACACGAAGCCAGAACGGAGCAAAACACACCTCAGATCTGATTCCCTTTTAGCTACCGTCACTTGTGTTCTATAGCACTTTCCATTGGGTCATCCTATCAAGCAGTGTGCAGCTCTGTGATAGCGGAGGCAGCATTACCCAGGTCCATATGAAACTCATACTCTCTGATGGCACAGTTGTAAAACTAGCTTCACATTGTTAGTTATTGATTTGTGCAATGTTTATTTGCGGTTATGACATATGCATACATACAGGCCACTACATTACACAGAAATAAGCACTTGTGGATGTGCCACGGTGGATGGATCTGACACAGATTTCAAGCTAGATGCCTTTCCTGACAAAGTGCTTCCATATATCCAGGCTTTGGACGAGCAGTAGAGGTGGACTAGCTTGCGACCTCCTGGAGATCAAACTGGGGATCGTACGCATGTAAGGAACATGTGTTAACCATCACACCGCAGAGCCATTGGTTATTTTATTGTTTTTTTTCCACTTGTTTTTTTTTTCATGTTTGGTGGTAGCTTTGTCTTCTGGGACCTCTACACCCTTCAGTGTGCATACATGGCAAGTCATAAGCAAGAAGAGCAGCAGCAAGACCCCCAGTATAGAAAGCAAAACAGTGAAGGCATCATTGAAAAGAGATATAAAAAGTCAGATACATCAGGAAAAGAGCCCTTCATAGGAAACGCCAGTTGGATGTGTAGAAGGATGTCAGCTGAGCCATTAGAAATTAATTCGAAAATATAATAAACAGTAAATAGAAAGACATATGGAGGACTTCTGATCACACTTTTTCTGACTAAATATTTTGTGTTTCTTTAACTGATTAAAATTGTTTTAATTTGACTCAACTTTAATTTTATATATATTCCTGTTTTTATTAAGTCTTTAAATACCCCCTTCATACAACCTTAAATATGTTTTCTGAATAACAACTTCCCTTTTGCTCACATTTGATGCTCAGCTGGGAATGAACTCTGAAGAGCAACTCAATTAAACAAAGTCATGATGTTGCCCTTTTCTCTGACTCATACCCCTGGAGATACCCTTTTAAAATCAAATGGAAGAACCCCATATGGTGCTCTAAGTGCAATCTAGCAATTGAATTCAGTAATACAGTAAGGTGAAAAATGATCCCTCTCACTATGAGGCATGTGTGTGTGTAATGAATGGTAAATCTTATTTGATTACTGCAAATACCACCATATTTAGAAGTTTTTGTGGGGAGGCCGTAACGATGCATCTGTGCATGATGTTTTGTTTATGGGCATATTTACACTGGATTTCTTTCTTTCTTCATTAGTTGTTTATTTAGATTTACTTTATTTATATTATTAGCAGGTAATCCTGGCAGGCTTTAACAAGGTTGCACTGAATCATACCTGCTTGTTGAGTTTCCAGCTGTTTCAAAGAGGGTCAAGGACACTGTTACGCAAATTTCAACCCCAGCTGTAGCTCTGTCAGATCGGTGAATTCCCATAAGTCAGAGAGGCTGCTGCATATTGCTTCTCAGCATTCACATAACACTTTTTCAGTGACCTTTGGCCCCACCACTGGGTTACTGAATAAACAGATGGGTAGCAGATAGCATCTGGAGGGGCTCTCCAATGACCCCCAAATAGAAAATGTAATTACCCTGCACCCACTGGCAGAATTACATCATACTCAGACAACCATCCACCTCACCCCACTCCTTCTCTCTTTCTCTCTCTCTCAAACACACACACACACACACACACACACACACACACCATTTATGTAATTAGCTGCTGATAGCTGCTGGCTTTTTGTTCCAGAGACTGTTGGAAGAAAGATTTACCGTCATACCACAGATAGTGTGCCACTGGCTGACGAGTGTCAGGAAGCCCCCTGCCAGGCCATAGTCCACAACAGGGGATGTGCCAGTCAAAGCTTTCACAGAGACAGTGACATGGCTAACAGCCTGCAATCACTGAGATAATTCTGCTTTTGTTCATGCAGTCAAATTCAGAGGCAATCATAGCGTGTAGCTGACAAAGAGCAGATCTAGAGGTCAACAGGCTGGCACAAATGGAGGGCAGAGCAACTATAGTTACTCATCTGCAATGTCACGTGTAACCGCTGTTAATAAATGACAAAAAAGGTTAGTGTAGATATTTGCTGGGCAGCTTACTTTTCCTAGATCGAAGGCCAACAACCCTTAATTATAATATTTCTAAAGGGATTAAGACTAACCAACATTTGTCAGCAATTTTAAATAATACAAAGTCTCTTTAAAAGAATAAATCTTAATTTATCATCTGATTAAGTACACTCTGATAGCTAGATTAGCCAATATATAACTGTTATTTAGCAATACTGTACTGTGCTGTATATAATATGAACTTCACAGTTCAATATTGACAGCTGTTTGGTTGCAATTATACTTGTTTTAGTATTCCTATTTCTGCTGTAATCTCCATAAAAAGGATATTCCAGTGAAATATAACAGGGTATCCTTACCCATATACCTTGAAATCCAGTGTCTTGCCTTTCTTCTATGACAACTTGACAACTGTGACAAGGTAGGTGGACTTCTCCAGTGATTCCCAAATACTTTTGTCATAATGGCCCTAATCTTTGCACCGCATAGTTAACGGCATGTTGCTGCATTCAGCATTTGAGCAACTACCCCTGTGTGGCCGAAATCAGTGCTAAATTTTGGCTAGCATCAAAGTCTAAACACAAAAAATTAAATAACCATCACAACACGTCTAAATCAGTGAGTTAAACCTAAAACTTTGCAGGAGTTTGCCAGTGAAAACATATTGTATTATACCATAAAAATGTACAGTAGCTTGCTCTAAATATTTACTTCCTTTAAGTCACCCTTTTACAGTGTTCAATTGCATTTTTCAAACAGCAGTACATTATAAATGTGCCGTGAGCATTACAAATATTATTTTGCATCCCCAGCAAACTAACTGCTGTCATCTTTCTGCATATCCTTCTTTTGGCTTTAGCAGTTTCTTCCTAAATGTACTGAAGAGGATTCAGCTTGCCCATGTACCAAGCTTATTAGGTTGCAGGCAGATAAACGCTGAAAAAAAAAATGTCTCTTTACTCCCCTGAAAATAAGAGATTACAACTCATAGAGCAATAACAAAATGTTATGTCTTCTCTGTGTTGATGAAACAGGGATTGGGACCAATCCCATTTGTTTTGATTCATGCTTCAGTGCTCCTCTCAATATGTTTACATCAGTGTGACCGTCCTGGGACTCCACTTACAAACAACTGACCCTGAAAGCAAAATCGGGAGGGGGCGGAAAGCCAGCTGAAAGGTGCAGCGCAGGGTTCAGATCCTGACACTAACGCACTGAGCAAGTTAACTCCTGATCATCCCACAGATCCTGTCCAGCTCTTCTTCCCTGCCCCCATTTCTGTCCCTGCTGCCCGACTGTTGCCCTTCTAATCCTATCCCTCTATTCTCATCACAAATGTGGCCACTATTTGTTATACTGGCCAGGATTAAAAGTCCTTGCACTGTGCACTGTGACTTCTCTGAACCACTACAGCTACAAAAGAATGTGGATATGTGGCTAGAAATGCATGAATGCACATTAGGGAAATGTACTAGTTATTATCTTCTCACACCCTGGCCACAGCCAGACAGTGTTTGATTAAAGATGATCCCTGCAGCGACAAATGAGTGACTGGATTGGAAAACGACACTAACTAACAGTGGGGGGTTTATTGACCAAAATGCTGAAAGTCTCGGGGAGTGTGCTGCAATACTACAAGCCTGCACCATCCATCATAATTTTTATATGCATGAGGTGCAGAGGGCATTATGTCCCATTTTCAGCTTACTGTGTACAGTGTAATCAGGTGGGAAATCATCCTACCCATAGTCAATATTTATGCTTTTTTTTTTTTTTTTACTGTTTGCACATTACACATGTCACACATGTCTACAACACAGAAGCCAAGAGGGGATGATAAATTGTTTGGTTTACATCATCATTAAGAGAGCACGATTTTCAGAAATAACACACTAATGATTAAATGGGATAAAAAAAAAAAAGACTTTGTTACACGGAAGCTGCACTGTTAAAACAAAGTAGAAAAAGAGCAAATAACTTAATAGAAGTTTGGGCATAAACTGCTATAAACAGATACAGGCCATAAATACTATGTTGTTCTCCAGAGTCATTAACTAATCAAAACGCCTGGACTGTCAAAAACAGGGAGGGACAAACACATACGTAACTCTCAGACGACAGAGACCCATTGATTGTGTCCACACTGCAATTATAATGTGTGGTTTCAGCAAAGCTATTCGTCTTTTTTTTTTTCTTCAAAATAATTTCTTTCCCAATTAGTTTTTTGCCACCACAAATATCACCAAATTGCTTTGGGCAGGCAGCCTTGAGACGAACCAGATTGCGTCATTGGGGAGAGTGAGTAAAACCAACACAGTGACATTCCTGGCTGTCCACATGCAGGGAAAGATCACTGCACCCTCTTGTCTACTCCCAGCATGCTTTGTGCCATCCAACAAGATGTTCTTTCTGAGAGTGCATGTTGACAGTCACCCAAACAGCTAATATTTACACACACACACACACACGCACACGCACGCACACACACACACACACACACACACATTCACTCACTGCATCAAAGGTCGCTGTTTGATGTTTAATCCAGAGAATGGACTGGGAAGAATGAGGAGAGCACTGGAGGGGTGGTAGGTGATGGCTTTGCTGGGGAGGATGAGGAGTGTGGACAGGGAAGTGTGAGCCAAAATCATAACCTTCATAACCCCTTGAGGTTTAATATAGATTAATGTGCACAGGTTTACTGGTAGAAGCCTTCGGCCAAATGCCCTTTCCTCTCTTTTGTTATTCCCTTTCATGCTATGCATTTCCTGCCACTTCAATGGATCAGCATGAGCTAACAAGACTAGGCTGAGTGAAGAGAGAGGAAAGCACAGAGATATATCTGCTTGTTGAAGCCGCAGGGAGACAGACTTGGAGGGAATCAGGGGTGCAGTGCCATGACCTTAATCTCTGTCCATTACGCACATTACCTTACATCATTTACAAAGGACAGAGGATTGGTGCATTTGTGGAGTGGCATTAGGGATGGTAAACACAGCCATGTGCTCGCTCTGTTCTTCAGCAGTGTCAGTCCTGACTGCTTAATGTGAGGAATATTCTAAAATAATGACTTTTAAACATTGTGTATTTTTAGAGCATATAAAGGAGATGGAAGAACATAATCATGGGCATCAAATGCCTCTTTATCCGGTGTGGTGCCGGTACCTAATCTAGAACCAGTTCCAAGTATTTCCATTGAAAAAGACTGTTCTGAAAAACCTGGCACCACCGCAACACAGTCAAACTGCTGATACTGGATGGCACTGGAGAGAATAATGCATGGAATCAACTTAAGAGTTTTCACTGATTGGTAAAAAATGTGAAACAGCAGAGCATTAATCTGAATGAGCTGAACATTAGAGAAAGCAAAGCCAAGACAATCTGCATCCAAACAGGAGAAAATAGAAAAGGTTTTAGTGTTATTTGACTTCTATTAATGGTGGATACTTACGGATGCTAAAATAAACCCTCTTGAGTAAACAAACAGGTGAGAGATGTTCAGAAAAATGATCTTACACCTGTGAGGCATTTCAAAAAGCTGCTGTTTTCTCCCAAAATGTGCAATATTTCCCTGCGTGGGAGGCTTGGAAGCATTATCAAGGAGCATTCACACATATATAACTCCAAATATGAAATAGTACCTATGTAAACAACCTTTCAGAGACACCGAACTATCCATTAAAGTTAACCTTTTAGATTCCAGCTGTAGGGGTGCTTTCAATGACATAGTTGGGACAGCTTCTCTCCATAGTAACAAGTCGGTTCAGTCGATAGCGGTTTCGGGGTTTAAATGCCATTGCAATGAACAGTAAGATGTTACTGGTTGTGTAACTTGTTCCAAAGAATGGTATTGCAACTCATTAGCAAAGACGGACTTGTGGGCGACAGTAATTGCTATGGGAGGGGAAGGGAATGAAACGAGTGTTGTTAACTGTTATCCCTGCCCACCCACATCCCTAGAGAATCCCATCCACCACTGGTAGATTCTATCTGCTTTTAAACACACATAAACACATCCTCTCCTGAATGCCCTCTCTGTTTCCGATACTCCTCAGCAGCTCAATTGCTTCCCGTTTCTAGCCGTCAGCATCTATCCATTTGCATTTCAGAAGTAAATAATGCTTCTGAAATGGTTGCATAGAGAAAGCCATTTGAGAATTGTTGTGCGATATCACACAACAATTCTCACTACTAGTTTCCCCCTACTAGTTCAGTCTTTGTCTTTGGCAGCACTGGTCCAATATTTCCTCGCACTAATCTGGCATTTTGTCACTTACAAAAATGTACAAGTCAGCTAGTGGCACTTTTATCCACCTAGCTTGGAACAGAAGCTGTATTAGTAGCAGCAAAGTCTCAGCTTGACATGTTGCTGATAGTGGAGCTCTGGACCAAATGAGTAATGCTGAAAATCTTGGTAGTACTAGGTAACTAGCATAAAAGGTCAGTATTTACTTACTGAGCTTTAAAAATTATGTTAGAACATTTGCAGATCACTAGGTAACTGTTATGATTTCAGTCACGTTCTGTCCACTTGTGCATCACTAGTAACAAATGGACGTTAGCAGCTAACACAGGCTGTTTGTAAAGGATGGACATCACCACCATGGTGTTGCCCACTGGTTTGTGAAGTCCTGTGTTGAAGCCTCAAACTGAGTATTTAGAAAACTGCCCTCTTAGCTTTTTAATACCAGCTGTGTTGAGTGAGCTGTATACCTGATTGCTTTCTGCTGACTATTAGAAAAAATAAAGATTTAAGACAGTTAACCATTGTCTTTTCACATCCAGAAGCTACATCCATCTTCTATATACAGCCTGTGCTTGTTGAAAAGGTGACTAAAGAGTTCTAGTTTAACTGGTACAGTAAAACGATGACCAAATCTTCAACTAGTGCTGACAAAGACCAAATCAGCAGAAACAATCAGAAGCCTGATATTAAGGATTTTTAATAAATGTTTGACCAGCTTTCCAAAGCTGCCTGGATGTTTGACTGAAATGAAGCTTCACCCCACATCCTCTTTCTGAAGGTAAAGCTCAGGGTCAGGCTGGTGGAGGAAAGCCAAATAGGTGATCACTGCTCGAATACTGAGCAATAAGGTCTACCCCAATAATAGAAGCAAGAGAGATTTTTTTTTAAATGAAGGAGCAGCTCACATATGGTAGATGGGTATCCTGTGGTTTCTTGGAAGAGGTGATAGAGATCATCCCACAATGACGGGGCACGAGGGAGAAAGACAATTACAGGGGGAGGAGAACAACAAGTATTTGTATTTCTTTGGAAAGAAGGTCTTATGACGTGCCATGAAACATTTCCACTTTAAAAATGGAATTGAGTATTACGATCTCAAACAGGAACATGAGATAAGACCAAAAAAAATGGAGGAAGTTCAGCACAATCTGCAAAAAACTTGTGAAAGTTAAGCGTGATCAGCCAGGGTAATGTCAAAGCATGATCAGAGATCACGCTTCTTCATTAAAAAGCCTCTATTTTGCGAGCAATGAAACAAGGACAGTCACTAAGGGAGCTGACCTCAGACAGGTAAAGATCAATCTTTATATCTTTGTCTCTTTTCTTCCCTTCATGTAGAACATCTCACTCTTGCCCTCCCTGTCTCTCATCAAGCCCTCAAGAGGAATGAGTTGCTGGCCTCGATCATTCCGAGATACCAAACAGTTTTTACTTTGGCCCACTTATCCAAGATCTAAAATTAGAGCCACCAACATTAGCGCAAAAAGGAGAGATCTGAATTGTCCCATGAAAAATTAGCATAAAACCTTCTGCAGAAAAATGCAGGCATTGCTGATTCAGTCATAAGACAACGCTGTGGCAAAACAGGACTGAAGGATTTCACTAGCAAAAGCTTATCTCAAAGGTCAGACTAGGTGCCAAACAGCCAAGGACTGAAATATGTGACAAACAAAATGTCACAGAAGGAGCAAATTGGTGTGAAACAGAAGATAATGACTTTTGCATCAGTGTCACAGTCTTAAACAGGTCAAGATGACATGAGACAGCAACAAGACACTAATCTCAAGAGGAAACTAAGAGAAGGAAATGTCATAATTTCTCAATCATGTTTGATAGAGCCATCAAATTCAGTTCTCTACAGGAAAGCTGTTAAAAGAGACACAAAGCAGAGAGAAAACTTGGTGCAGAGAGAAGATGTTCAGAAATGAGAAATTTGGCCACTGCATGTACAGCACTTCATAAACTATGCAGCCCCTGTACTTTATGACTGAGTGGTAGTTGGAGGGGAAACTAACATAGAAAAATTAATCTGTAAAAATCCAAAAGTGAATATTCAAAAACACGAAGAAAAAAAAAACCAAGCTTGTCCTTGTGGGCCATTATGTGACCAGTGCCTGCTCACCATCTCCACTTGCCGTGGATCCAGGTTGGTGGGTGCAGAGGCTGGCACAGCAAACTGGATCTTCTTCCTCTCCTTGGGCTCCCCCTCGACCTCGGGTGACACAGAGGGCTCCATGGCTTTGGATCCTGGGGGGTCTGACTCCCAGTGGAGAGGAGAGGAAGCTGCTGGAAATCTCTATAACCTCCTGGAGGAACCTCCCACTGCTGGGTAGTCCCAGTCCTTAAGACTTTTCTTCTTTCTCCTGCTTCACTCCCTCACACCCTCACTCTTTCTACCTCTCTTAGAAAGACTGAAAAGACTTTTCACCTCTCGTCCTCTTTCCCTCTCCAGCAGCTGCTAAAATTCCCCTCTGCCTCTTTGGCTCACTCTTTCTCGTTTTGCACTCCCTTTAAACCTGTGCAGCAGGAGTGAATGAGGCATGTCCTTAGATCTGGCTGTGAGGGAGAGAGGTGGGTGGATAGAGGGTGGCAGGGAGGGGCCAGTGACCAAAAGAAGGTGGAGAAATTCAGGGAGAGGGAGGAGTCACAGCAAATGGGGAGGAGAGAAAAGAAGATGCAACAAGGGACGGAGGGGGAGCAGCAATGTTTTTTTCTACCTATTTAAGCTGAAGTTGATTTGTAATCAGAAAAAAAATAGTAATCTCATCACATCAGCTGAGCCTCTTTTGGCCTCTATATGTGAGACTTATGCTGGGAGAGGCGGTTGGCAGGGAGTGCAAGGAGAGATAAACAAGGGCTGTATGCAGGGGAAATGTACAGAGGGAATCAGCTGCTAAGCCGATGCCACCGACATTACTGGATTTACGGGTGGTGGTGGTGTATGTGATGCTATGACCGTATGACCAAAGGCTGTCAGGGAAAGTACCATCACTGTCACAGAGAAATGCTCAGGATATCCTTCTGTCAAAAGCTTGATTAAATCGCACTGAAAAAAAAGAGTGAAATTTATACCAAATAAGAAAAAAGTTGTCACAACCTTGGCTTGCAAGATTTAGAGGGAATGGCACATAGTAATGTTTAGATGATAAATGGAGAAAAGATGAGAGTATGAATAAGAGAGGAGGCAGATTGTTGATGGTGACATAAAGGGAAAAGAGGGCAGTTTCAATGTTATTTTCAGGGCCTTGCAGTTATTTCACTCACATGGCAGGGGGATTTGGACAGTGGAGAGGAGTGGATTTGGCCTCGGGGCAGAGTTGAGCTTTGGCATGGGCTGAAATGAAGGAGCCTGCTATAGTGGTGGTATTGAAGGAGGAATGGGAAGCGTATAGGGGGCTGGAGGGACTTTGTGGCCAGAATAAAGAAGGTCAAGGTATATGGCACTCGGGGACTGCATCTACAGCGCCTGAAAAGAGTGTTTATCCTGGCGGTAAGAGCAAAATGAACATGCCAGAATGCATATTCAGCTTTCAAGGGTTTTCCTGAGTGTTTGACCCTGCTACAAAGCCAGTCCTGTTCAAAGCAAAGCACCACCTCCACATGCCTGCTGGCTGCAACTTATTAGTGCATTATTATCTTCATCTGCTACATGAATCCCCAAATGTGCTGTGATTTAAGTCTATGAAACGACAGAGTACACACAGATCATCTCAGACGTTGTTGAGTGTTTCTAAAGAAATTTCAATAGTGCAGTGCTATTTGACTTTGTTCCAGAGTGGTTGCATAACTTGTAGTGTATTCAGGGGGAAATTGCGCAATTTTTTTTCTTTTTTCTTTTTTTCCTGAGGACTGTGTAATAGGCTCTGTGTAAGAGTCCAGTTCACTACAAGCCACAGATTCCAGCTTTTAATGAAAACAGCGATTGAGTCCTTTCAATCGATAATGAGGCAATGATTACACAGAGAATTTTTTATTTAAAAGACTGCTCAATGACAGAGTGACAAGAAGCATACTTTATGAATCAGCAAATGTAATAAATACAGGTGCACTCAAGTGCCTTTGTTCTCATCATAAAAACTAAGATGCAGATTTGGGACTCAACTTGGTCTCTGTACAAATATGAATGAATGGTTTGCAGGCACAGAACTTCCCAATTATGGGAAAGAGCTAATTAGCTGGTTTCAGTACCATGATCATTAGTAACAGCAAGACAAATTGAATCTCTTTTCTTCCTGCAGTGCCTGAAAACCAGCAAGTGAAGTCGTTTTAAATATTTTGTTACACAGCTTTATTTACATCCTCCTTTTTCTCATGCTACCCTGCTAGAAAAATATTAATATATAGTTAATTAATTACCTAAGTATGATTACGACCTATACTTAAATAGTCAGAATACCAGTTTCGCCTCTTTTATCAGTGAAAACAGTTATTCAGTCCAAAAGAATATCCAGGCTCTTGTGCATAAAAATGGATTTAATATATCTGTGTTGTTCTGATCATTATGCAGTCTTCTGCAGGTCTCTGTTATCCTTGTGAGCCCCAGAAGAAAAGATGTTTTGTATTTGTAGATTTATATAGCACCTTTCAAGAAACCCAAGGACGCTGGACATAAAAAAAGTTCCTTTCACTGGAACTAAGGGGCCGAGCTCCGAACTCCTGAAAAACCCCACACCATAATTCCCCTCCTGGCACAATGCAGTCAGACAAGTACCGTTCTCCTGGCAGCCATGGAAACCTATTCCATGAAGCTCTCTACACGCTGTTCTTGAGCTAATCTAAAGCCCACATGAAGTTTGGAGGTCTGTGGTGAATGACATCTGCCAAAGGTTGTCAACATCTGCGCACTATGCACATCAGCACCCACTGACCCCTCTCTGTAATTGTACATAGCCTACAACTTCATGGCTGAGTTGCTGTTGTTCCCAATTGCCTCTACTTTGTTATAATACCACTACCCGCTGACTGTGGAATATTTAGTAGTGAGGAAATTCTATGAGTGGACTTGTTGCACAGGTGGCATCCTATCACGCTACCACACTGGAATTCACTGAGGCCCATTCTTTCACAGATGTTTGTAGAAGCCGTCTGCATAGGTGTGGTGGCTGACATGGAACTCTGAAACTGCACCATGTCATAATCAGTGGATGATGGAAGAGTAACATCATGAAAGCTGAAATAAAATAATGACCATCAAAAAGCTCCTATTATTATATGCAGAAGATCTTCCTAATGACTGAATGAGAAAGATGACTATTAGTGTTTGAATGTTTATTATTTACACTTTTGTATAACAGTTGTGTATTCCTTTTTTGTCTCTATTAGGGCGAGGGAATTTTTGTAGCATTGTACAGTGCTGCATTTGTGTCCAAATTTTGGCAGTAAAGTTTCCAATTATAGTATATTTTGTTGTTTGTACAGCTGAACTGGTTCGCAGTGTAAACCCCATAAGCAAAGGTAGGAGAACATGCCAAAAACAAACAAACAAACAAACAAACAAACAAATAAATAAATAAATAAATAAAAGGAGACAAAAAATACACAGACTGAAGAAGTGTGATCCTGGTACAGTAAACATAAACAGGATCATCTGGGATCTGAAACTTCAATTTAAGATGACGCATTTCTTTGAAAAATAATCACAACTCTCCAGCAAAATAAGACAGGATTTAGAGAAGAAAGTTGCAGCAAATAAACATAAAGTGATTATAAAGCAAGTAAAAAATATGATTAAAAAAGGAGATTAAGAATAAAATCAGTGATGATAATTAAAATTGGTCAGAAAAGAGAGTACTCTTGTGGCAACTTACAGGAATAATAAAATAATTCACAGATAAAGCGCACTCGAACAGCAAAGGACAAGAACATTTCCTATTTTTACTAAAGATCAACTCTCATCATGCTGCACATGCTGCAAAGCATATACCAGCTACATTAGATTAGAGCACCAGAAAAATCAGATTTAGGGTACTAGTAAATCTGATTTTCTTTCTTTTAAATTCACATGACTCTTTCTATTCCTAGGAAAATCAAACAGTATTTACTACTGGCGTTTGCTCTGCCCCACAGCAACTGAAGTTATGTTAAAAGATGAAGCTGTTTGGTTTTGCATAATATGGAGTAACGCTGACTGATGCTAACACATGAAACAATAAAAATGTATTCAAACGTTGCACAGTAAACAGTAACATCCTCCCACTTTGGCTGTATGGATTACTGTGGAGACAAATTGTCAGGTAAGCTTTCAAATCAGGGCAGCCAGGCATTGTAAAATCCCCCAACCGCCTGTCATATTAACAAAATTACTCCACATTTCCGACACACTGACAAGTAGTACAAATTGCTCTAATTGGAAACCAAACAGATATTTTGCAGAACTCAGTTGTGCATGAAGAGATTAACAAATAAAACCACTTCATAGAAAAACTTTTTTTTTTAAATGCTCTAATACCAAGCTAGTTAATTTGTTAATATTTGTTCACTGTTACACTAGTGCTGGGCTACCTGTAATGAATATCTCTGGGGGAGTCTGAATTTATTTGTAGCTCTAATTAAGTCAGACGTGTCACTTGCTCTACTGATGCTGCTGCGTGTATTTACAGACACTGGCTAAACCCACATATATGCAGACCCACACATTTCTAGCTCTATTTTTATTGCGCTTCACTCTGTTTATACATTTAGTTTCCGCCACATCATTAAATCCCTGTATCCCTGTTTGGCAGAACCACAGGAAAAACCTTCTGAAGATAGATCTCACAAGCAGCTTTAGAACAGCAAGCTTTATAATAACTCCAGCAGCCAGCAGGAACAACCTGTACAAAATGTGTGGCATGTGTACTGTACAGTCACGCACACGCACACACACACACAGACCGGAGACACAGCCAGACTGATAAAAGATCTGTAATTCTATCTGTTCATAAACTGAGCATCTTGTGCCATCTGACAGTCAGAGGAGCAAGAGCTGACAAAAACCTTCCTGTTATGTCTTAGACCCCCTGCAGAAGATACCTTACCCACTTCAAAGACAAAATGCATTCTGGCTATTAGTTCTGAATAAAGTCACGGTGAAACAAAGGGAAACAAGAAACAGTGTTGGTAAAAGCAAAAATCTAACAGATTAACCTTTCTCGTTGGGGCTAACATAATTCTCTCTACCTGCCAGGTCCTGTAGCAGTAATAAACCCACACATTCACAGGGGATTTCAGGGAGAAACATCACTGTAAAAGGTGAAGTACTCCATTAGTCTGGATAACAGAGAGGCTTTATACCATAATAGCAGGTGGTATCTCAGTTGAGGGGCACAGAGACATACAGTGCATCAGTCAGCACCTTGCTTGACTCCTCACTCATCCAGTTATATAACATACCATCGCACAATAAACACGCTCTGTTAGTATGAAAAGCCACAGTCAGATACACCTGGGAAAGCGGCCCTTCCCAGCAGTTTCAGTACCAACTGTAGAGTCATTATGCTGCATTGTGTTGACTAAGCAGGTTTGTGTACCATCTACTGTTCTGTTGGTGTAATTACACGTTCCTGAAACCACATTTTGTCTTGAAGGTTTTCATTTATGTTTTTATTTGTTTGTTTGTTTATTTGATTTTAATATAAACACACACACACACACACACACACTCCATGGCCACTTTATTAACTACACCTTGCTAGTACTGGGTTCGATCCCCTTGTGCCTTCTGAACTAGCTTAACTCACCTGCTGTGGTCTTTTGTTGCTTTCGCCCATCTGGGTCAAGTCTTGATGTGCTATGCACTCAGAAATGTTCTTCTGCAAAACTGGGTCAAAATGAGTGGTTATTTGAGTTACTGTTGCCTTTCTGTTACCTCAAAGCAGTATGGCCTTTCTCTCTGGTCTCCAGCATCAACAAGGAATTTTCACCCAGAGAAATGACACTCACTGGATTTTTTCTCTGTTTCTGACTGTTACTGGTAAACGCTAGAGATGGTTGTGTGGGGAAAATCTCAGTATATTGGCAGTTTCATCCATTTTCCTGCAATCTGATTGGCTAATTAGATATTAGCATTAACCAACAGTTAACCTAATATACCCGAATAAAGTGGCCAGTGAGGCACACATTAATTTTCTTTTTTTTAATATGTGCTATTTTTGTACAGAACTTGGATTGCTTTCAGATTTTTCTCACCTCGACATTTCAGCAGGATGAATGTTTGAAGTCAAACCAGGTTGTCTGATTGAATCAGGTCCCTCCAACCACTGGGTGCCATCTGTGAAAGTCATCATCTGAAGTGGCGCACAGAGTGCTGTTCATAGAAATATGGCAGAAATCAGACAGGCAGAAAAGAAATTACCCCTCTGGAATGTGTTAGGACAATATAGCACAAAAAAACCCTGACAAAATTAATGAGAGAATCACAGGAATGACCAGAGAAAGGATGCAAAAGTGGGACAAAACTTAACAAGATAAAACAAGGCATCAGGGGATGAGAAAACTTCCTGAAACAATAAAGAAGTCAGTGCAAAGTGTTAATTAGTTTAGCTACAGCGTAGAAGGCTGTAAAAAAAAAAGTAAAATTAAGCCCAGCAACAGACCATGATGGATATCAGAGGGGTCACAATTCGCAAAGAAGTACAGATCAGTTTCATACATTCAACTGTGCAATTTCAGGAACAATAGATAACAAAATACACTACAGATGTAGATCTGAAACAAAGCCTTAGAATAAAAAACTGTACTCCTGTGATCTTTTTATTGGATGGTAAAATAAAGGAACTTTCAAGATGAATTTGTGTAACTCACTTTACAGCTCCTTGCTGAAATAAGAAAATGTTATAAAATTATCTGCTTTTTAGATTAAAATATGAAATTATTAGATTTTATTAGATTCAATTCTATCAAAAATACTTTACATATCAAGCATTTTATTTAGTATAATTTCCATTACCAGATTAGTGCTAAAAAGACTGTCAGGGAAAAAAAGTCTGTTGGTATTTACACTTATCCCAAATTTCACTTCAATTTATGATGAGTGAAATGTAAATACAAACAGTACTCAAAGCTCAAATCAGCGCCATTGAAAATGATAAAAGATACAATTATAAATAAATTCCAGTAGATGGCAGCCTTTTGCTACATTTGGCTCTTAAAAAGGCTCGTCCCATGTTGACTGGAAATAACTTTCCTTGTGGGGGTTGAAACTCAAACTGAGGTGCTCATTTAGGATAAAAGTATATTTAGAATGTGTTGCCAGTGAGGGGTATTAAATAGCTGGATAAATCACTCTTAATAGGATTTGGCAGTATAATCAAGATACAGTGAAAACAGAGAGAAAAAAAAATCTGAAACGTGACTGCGAGGGTGAAGGACGAGCTGAACGGACGTGAGGTAAAAATGAGTGGAACATAATGTTTAAAAGCTGACATGTAGATTTCCTTGAGGGATAACAGAGGGAACGATGTGACAGATAGAAATGGGAGAGTAATACATGTGTGGCTGGATGTCAGGAGTAAAGTAGGGTGGGGTGCTGTGGATGTAGCAGGTGGAAGACATGGTGAAGGCAGAGACAGAGGAGGACATGGCAGTAGGGCAGTGATTTAATTAGCACCCTCTACCCCCTCCAGCCCTTCACTCATAGCATCAATAATGCATGGCCCCTTGTTTCCACTGCCATAATTAATCCTCTCTTACTATAATTAAAAGCCAAAAATCCCACAAGATGGTTCAGCTTGGCCAGGGATGGGTAGGGTTGGCACAGGAACTGATGAAAAACTCCAGAGCCTCATACTCGCCCTGTGGACAGACAGATTGACAGACAGACATGTTGACAGAGAGATCAATAGTCGACCCAACTCCATCACAGGCAGAAGGAATGAGGCATGAAGACAAGCTGAAAGACAAGGGAAAAATGTGACATGCAGCAAATCAAATGGATGAATTTGACAGACTGGAGATGAGACGCGCTCCTTGAAAAGGGGGCTTTTGTGTGCCACGTTTGTGAATGAGTGAAAAAGTGAAGAAAGAGCGAGCCAAGCACCCACCTACAAACCCTAGAAAAGAGGACAGGTGTACAAATACACACATACACATACACATACACGTACTTACAGAGACATCCTGCTCCCAGATGAGGTTTATCTCTGCTGCAGCCAAGCCAGACGAGAGGGAGAGGTGGAGCTTTCTGATGCTGCAATTAGGACCACACTGTCTGGGTGAGCAAACAAGAATGAATATTTCAGTCCGGAGATCTCCATGGGTACCTATGGTG
>VUQJ01032872.1:36335-49990 GCA_015108635.1 Andinoacara biseriatus | reverse complement strand
AATTAGTTCATAAACTTACAACCAATCATTATATACTTGAATGGGTTGTGCTTTTCTTATTGCTTACTGGTCTTTGTTGTTCTGGTAAAAGTTCACGTCCCTATTCCCCAGTAAAGTCCTCTTGATGAAGACACACAGGGCACTCCAGCTTAGAATGATGATCGCAGACTCAAGCAGATTCCACTTACTCTTGAAATAAGCCCATTTCTGTTTCTTCATCAGCTTTCCCTGTCAACACACAGTAGGAGGCACTGTCATGTGTCCAGGTGAGCAACATTACTACGTACTTTTACTTGTAAAGATAGCAAAGAAAGGATAAAGGTTGTGCACCTGAACAAACATGTAATGGAGGATGAAGAGAAAGTAGATGACTTCAGAGGCCATGACAAAGATATGAAGTCCACCAGTTGACTGGTAAAGGCGCACACTCTGAAGCTGACTACGGAACTGGAAAGCTCCTATAAGAGATGCGGCGTGACAGATTATGCAGTTCTCATACAGTAACGGTGTTGCGCAGCTCACACGGTTTCTGCATCGGGACTACTTACCTATCGCTGCGGTCTCTAGCATGAGTGTGACGATGCAGAAGAGGTTGACATTGGCATTGTACACAGTGAACTCAACGAAGACTGCTTGGGTGTACACATCAATCCAGGTGCTGTCATAAAGGTACTGAAGGATTCTACAGAGGCAATGATTAATGTGGTTTACACATGAACTTTAAGACATGACCCAAGACTAACAGTACTTTCCTATAAGGATAAAAAGACAAATCAGCGACACAAAGTAAGACTGTTATTTTCCATGTGCAGAAATTTAAATTTGCCAGTATGTGGAACCTCCTGACTGCTACCTGATGTCTTTTTTCCTTTCTTGTCAATTATTCCTAAGCACTAAGGTTGCATTCCAGTGGTAATTCTATTATTGGATAAATCCTCTACTACAAATAATTTCAGTTTACTCTTCACGCCATTTAAATGAGACAATTTCAACTGGAACAAATATCTACCTGCTGGAGTTCTGTAAATCTGGTCCCAGATCCATCACAAACCCTCCTCCTCTGTAGAACTTCACACTACCCCAGATTGGGTAGGCCCTCAGTTTACTCTGAGACTTGTACTTCCACGGGTCATCAATGTTCACTGAGGCGTTGTGACCCACAGAGTGAGTCCAGCCAGGGCCATAGGATCCCATGTCCTCCAACTCCCATGAGTACTGAGCATGACAGTGTGGGACAGACTGCTGCATGGAGTGAGCTGTGTGGCAAGAGTTTTTCAGCACCCTCACCTGGCGGAGACGAGCGTTGCCCACCAGCTTTGAGTTTCCGTCTGTGATAAATCCTGCAGCAAATATCCAGATGACAAAGAAATCCCCATGAGTATTTATGCTTTACTGCATAAATATATAAATGATTTTATGTGGTTTATTTTGTTGTTAATGGGGTATTTTTGGAAGTCCTTTAATATATTGTATTTAAATTATTAATGTTATTGTTAGATACAGATTGTTTTAATTGAGATAAGATGATTTTAAAAAATACAATGATCAAAACAAATGTTTTCTTTCCCTATAAGTAGAAAAAAGATTTGCAAATTTCAAAGCATTACTGTGCATCAGTTATTGCATCGCAGATATCTGACCTGGGAACTCTCCAAACAGGTTACTCAGCAGAGTTGTGTTTGCCCAGTTGAACACATCCTGAATACTCATGGCGTCTGAGATGCCTTTGCTGAAGCTGTGGCGAATGTGTTGGGTCAGAAAGTAGGCATTGGGGTCCCTCTGACCGTATGCCACCAGGAGTAACATCCACATAAATCCCATATAGGCTGCATCACAAACGCATATTATGTTAAAATGTGTTACAACAGTTCCTCTTGTTGCTCTGGATCAAAGTGGTTTTCCTACCAAGAATCTCTCGTATGAGAGCAAAGACTTTCTGCTCTTTGATCGTGTTGTTCCGCATCCTCTCGATATCAGTAGGAGGTGGAGGTTTATAGAAACTGCAGGTGCTGTCTCTCCTTGCTGAACGGACTGCACCGGGATTATCTGAGGGTGGATTTTTGTAATTGTGTCTTACAGTTTTTTTCTTTAATGCAAAACAATGCAAAAGCAGGAATACCAAAAAAATAAAAAAATAAAAAATACCTGGGCTTCTGAGACTCTCGTCTATTGGAGGCTCTCCATACTCCTCTTGGTCAACTTTCTTCAGAACGAGAGCAAAGAAAGCTGCAAAACCAAGAACCTGCAGCAAGAGTTTCAGACTTTAGTACCAGAGGACTCCATACTGATCATTTTATTAAATATCTAAATAATAAAACCTACTGCGGTACTGTGAAGTACATCTGTTTAGAATCATTCAAGGGTTTCTTTTTCATAAAAATGTTAGCATACACATAGTACCATGTAAATATGAAGACTTTTGGAATTAAGAGAATAATTCATGTTTCTGCATCAGATTATTTGTAATTTAATGTAATTTTAGTTTTTTCTTTTCCTATTATTTATTTGTATTAATTCCTTTTGTCTTAGATTGCTGAAATTGTTTTAATGTGTTTCAGTATAAAATTAAGTGCTTTTAAAATGTGTTCATTTTTTGTTTTGCAACTTCTATTTTACTTCTGTAAATAAATGTTTTGATTTATTTGGCTCCTTGGTGCAGCAAGCATCTGCTAATATGCTGTGGAATGTAATGAAAGGTACCTACTAGCTGAACTGACTGGTTGAGAAAGAAAAGATTGCCTGCAATGAAAAACTCTCTGACTTAAAGCTGACTTGTGTAAAAACCCTGATTCAACAGTGCTTGGAAATGCTCCAAATTCCAGTTATCAGATAAAAATATTAGTTAAAAAAAATCTCTTTCAAAAACTAGGATGCTGTCCCTGTTCCACATGTATAATATGTAAAAATGTTTCTCACCTTTAAAGGTTGAGTGATAAATAGACTCTCAAAGAAGGAGACCACCATGGAGATAAGCCAGCTTATAGAGCGGTCTTTCCCGTAAGTCAGCCCATACATCATAGTGAAGTATCCTGACACAGCACTAGTTGCAACCACCAGTATCCACCCGATAAACACAAACCACCACGGCAGTCCTCCTTTGCAGCACTTCTTGTTACTGTTCTCAGCGATACTCTCCTCTCGACTGGGGAAACAATTGAGTTCATCTCCATCCAGGTTTGAGAGGGGCAAGTGGTACTCCAGAAGACCCTTCATTCCCTGAACTTGCTGCATGGCCCGCTTGTAGCTGTCTGGATTTGGAAACCGAGAAGGTCCCAACATACCCAGTTCCTTCTCAACAAGCTGCAGCTGCCTGTACAGGTACCGGCTGTTATTGCTCTTCTTCTGGGCTACATCTGAAGTCTTCTTGGAGCTCCCCCACACACTGTTTTCTGTCCATGCAAACACACCAGAGGAGGATAAATGATGTATATAATTTTAGATATGGATTATAAAAGCATTTATAATGATATGGTGCATTTTACCTTGTAGATTCACTGTATCCAAACTAAGGATCATAGAGGGATCCTTCTTTGAGGAATCAGTGTAGAAGTCTCCAGCTGCTCTGTTTTGCTGTCTGATGATGTCCTCCACCAGAGACAGCAGAGTGTTGATGTCAGCCTGCTGACCAGGATGGAGCTCTAGATGTGGCAGTGGGCTCTTTATAGTCTTTGAGAGCGACTGAGCAATTCTTTTTATGTCCTAATGAAGAAACAATGCTTCAGAATAGAACCGAATATTTACTAAACTGAAGATGTAAAAAAAAAAAAAAAAGACATTTTCACCTTGATCACATTATCCGATGTGATGTCCTTCATCTCTTTCTGAGGGGATGCCGTTTGTGACGGAGAAACTCGAACGCTCTTCCCCTGTTTCGACACATCTGCTTTCGTGGTTTTCTCTCGAGGACGAGTGTTTCTGAAGATACTCACGATAAGGAGATTGATGGGAAACATGATGATTGAACTTTGAACTCCAATCATAACCTGTTGCCAGGTAAACTCGATGTGACCTGCAAAGCAGGAACAGGAAGTAAAATAGGAAAAGACAAGAAAAACTGAAGCTCAGCATTACTCGAATTATAATAAAATCAAAGCAGGAATCCAAAACTCACAATAAACAAGAATCTAAGAATCAAACGGCACATTTGACCATGACACATCTTAATTACCTAACATATGTAGTTTGCCGCTTTATGAAAGCTTTGAATAGTTTATATTTTTTGCTACATACCCAGGTCCATTGTCTGCTCAGAGGGGTCTGTAGGGATGCCCCAGAACATGATGCTGGTCAGCATGGTGCAGAGCAGTAGAGAAAAACAGCAGGACACTCTCTGCACACGTGTGAACGTGCTGCAGGGAGGCCGACTAATGACAGAGAACCAGATATGGCCGTCACGAAAATCCTTGGCTGTCTTCATGAAGAACAGATTACTAAAGAGTTGTTTTTTTTTTTTTTAAAGAAAAGCAATTGCAGAAAGTTAAGAAAATGAAACAGAGTGAACTCAAATTCCATGTATCCATGACAGGTCTCACCTAAATCTCTTCAGATCCATCTCTGTTGCTACTGGGAATACCTTGTCGATAGTGCACTCTACCATATCTACAGCCAGCCAGGAGTTACACAGAAAGTACCATTTTTGACCAGTCTCCAAATCCTGCACCACCACTTTGCTCACATACCTGCACATTGCACAAATAATTATCTACTGTGCTCACAGTAAGGATACAAACTCAAGCTTAACATTAGTCTGTTTCCCTCTAACCCGCATACCATGCAGGGAGATCTCCCGAGTTGTCGTGCCACAGTCTTATGCTCTGCAGATCTCCGAGAGAAAAGTGCGTGGTGAGCAGAAACATGTCCAACCCACCTCTCTCAAACACAGGCTTCTCAGTGTCTGTCAGGTGGTGGGGCTCACTTTCCCCCTCTGTACCCAGGAGAGTTATGGTCACCTGGAACAAAAAATGGTCATTCAAGGCTTGGGTCCTGAGAGCTGTCAGAATATACAACAAAAACTTCACATTTCTTTGTTGCTTAGTCTCTCTAAGTTTGTATCAACATCACTGACTTGAGAGGAAGTGGATGCCCCGTGCCGGTGCCCTGTGTTAATGCTCAGCAGGTAACGATACTGAGCCAAGGGGTCGTTGTCCTCAAGAACTGTTATCTTGACCTGTAAGTGAATGTGAAGAAAGAACATTCAGGGATTTTAAAAAAAAGGGAAAATTTAAAGACATAAGGAGAAAGTAAACACTGAATTATCAAATCAAAATGATAAAATCTTCACATTACGTTGTGTTAGCAGGAAAGTCTGAACTAGATTAGAACAACAAATGTAAACTGGTGAAGCTCTTTACTCAGAATTACCTTGACTAAATCTTGGATGTCTTTCTTGCGTGCCCATACAAGCACCAACAGATAAGCAGCAAAAATGGCCCCGACAAAACACACCACCACAGGGTTGTTGGTGAATGTAGCAAAAAGTTCAGCAGTGCGGGACACATCCACCAAGTTAGGCATGACAAAGAAAGAGCTTCCAAAGAAAGTCAAGTGGTTACAGAGACACTGAGTGACCAAAGGTGTGGTGAGAGGCCCAACCTGTGAAAAACACAGAAAGCCAGCTGATCAAATTTATCACTTAATGTCTCGAGGATGTAGTAATGCAATCATTGTGGATATCTTCTTTTTTTTTTACCCACCCTGCAGCCATCCTCACTCCAAAAAGATTCAGTTTCATTCCAGTATTTGCACTGAGCAGCAATGGCAGTGACAGTGACACTGGTGTTGACGGCTTTGGTTCCTGGTCCTACAATGGGCTTTATAACAAGGTAGTGAACTCCAGTGTCTTCTGTTCTATCTTTGGGACTCAGCACCCAGGTAAATTTTTCTTCTGCATTACAACGGAGAGAGACAGAGGACATTACACTGACTGAATTTTCTGGAGCCTTAACTCTAACCTTAACCATAACTACTACATGCTTAATCTTGAGAGATGTCCACCTAAGTTGACTCTGGTCCCCACAATATGAGGAATACCTTGACCTTCATGCAAGTTTACATCTACTCATTTATTCAGTATGCATGATCAGTCACAAATAACCATTGTACTGGACAGCTGGTAGGTGTTGTGAGGTGTTTATGCTGTTTGATTTCAGCCAAATGTAGTGCTGTGTATCATGGCCAATTATCGTCACTTTGGTCTGTCCAAAGAATGTTGTTCCAGAAGTCTTGTGGTTTGTTTAGATACAACTTTGCAAACTTACGTGGTGCAGCCATTTTATTTTTTTTTAGAGAAAAAAGTCTTTTTCCTAGCAACCCTTCCAAACAACCAGTCCTTGTTCAGTCTTTATCTAACTGTACTGTCATGAATTCTAACATTTAACATGCTAACTGAGGGCTGTACAGTCTGAAATGTGGCTTTTGGGTTTTTTGCTGCTTCTCTGAGCACTGCAGGAACACTGTATTCATGCAATGATCATGGTGATCATGCAATGCTGGGACATCCACTCCTGGGAAGATTCTGGGATTATGTTACCACACACCTGAATGCTGCAGGGTTAGGGTCGGGTTTGAAAATTAGCTGCTACTTACCCTTTTAATTCCTATGTAAGCAGTAAGGGTATACTTAATTTTTCACAGGACTTCACAGAGACCTATGAAAACTCTTTTTCATGTGACTGCATGTTGAATAAAAATTAGAAGGAAATTTAATTAGTAACGAACTGTCTAAAGAACCAGGATGTGACAATAAAGGAAAGAAGTTATATAAATAATATAAATGTATCCTAATATCTTTTTCTAAAAACAAATTCTGGCCTCTGCTTCAACACTGACCTTCTCTCACATGCTCTATAGGGATCTTTGTCTTGGCTACATAATCCTTATCATTTGGATAATCTTTATATCCCAGGAATAGCATGAAGGAAGTGTCTTCAGAAGGCTCAATTTTCAGCACCAGTGTCACATCCGGTGATGGAACATCAATTATTAATGTGCTGAAATTGGCGAGGTCCAGGACTGTGCTGTTTTCCTGCCCAACGTCGAGCCGAGGTAGGAGGATCTGAAACTCCAGAAAAGACATAATGCAACAAATGCCACCCAAAGGCAAGTAAACAAAAGTGTCTCTTATACAATATTACCTCTATCTCTTCAGGTAAGTTCTCAACAGGAATGACAGTTCCATTGACTCTGGTGAGGGAAACGGATCCTACGGTTCCAGTGATTTTCTCCTCCTTCCAAGAATATGGATTCTTCTCAAAACTCATCATCTAGAAAGCAGGTAATACAATAAAAAGTGTCTCAGATGATTTAAATAAAGCCGTTTTATTCCATGCACAAACTTCTGCCTTTCCTTTCTGACAATAGTGGCCTTTGCTTTGTCCCTCTCTTGTTTTTATGGATATTATGTGTTTGTAATTCATTTAAAGGATTAGGGAAATATTGTTTTTTTCCTTGATGAGAGAGCACTAAAAAAAAAGCGGTCGGGGAACTGAGGTGGTTCAGCAGATGAGCAGGTAACAGTGTATGCCGCGTGGCGGTGCAGGCGGCCTGGGTTCGTGTCCTGACCTGTGGGCATTTACTGTGTTACCTTCCTCCATCTCTCTCTCTCCCTGCTTTCCTGTCTCTCTATCAAATAAAGGCCAAAAATCTAATTAAAAAAAATAAAGTGGTCTATTTTTATCTCTAATGGCTAAAATTGAAAAAATACACACATATGTGCATCAAATCTAAAGTGCGGACTTGCAATAATAATGAAAAGAAAATAGTGTCCCGAACAGAAAACAGTTACCCTCAGAAAAGACGCTACAAAATATGCTGATGATGCTCATTTCCCTCCAGTGTGCACACACTTACTCTGACATCCACCGGCTCCTCTGGAGACACAATATGAGGAGGTAGAGCAGGGAAGGAAAATCTTGGGGACCTGCTCTTCTGGGCATTTATATCCATCATTTGCATCCTTTTTGGAGATACTCTGTAGGAGACAGTGTTATAATTATCTTCAGAAATTCTTGAGTCCACGTTCAAGTCAGTGCCAGTTATCTCTTACCTGTTCACATACACACTTATTTGATCAGACTCAATGATGGCAGGTTCTCCATTGAGCTCTTTATTATTCAGCAGAGCACTCTGCACATTGTTGATCCCAGTCAGAAGAAACTCTGAGACTTTTTTCTGGAGGAGAACATAATATCTCATTTAGTAAAGACCGCAGTGAGATCCGGAATGACATCTTGCACAATTTGTTATAATTTTGGTCTCACGTTTGATGAAACATTCAAGATATTGCTGGCTGCTTCAACTATGGGTGCAGCTGCTTGCACAACTTCTACATCATCTGTGCTCTGTTGATTGCCGTGGATAGTGTTGAGGGAGGAGCTGAGGTCTACCAGCAGTGAACATGCTTCCTCCTGAAAAGAGAAAATCCAAAAGCAGAAACCACAAAAAAGGTTTAGCGTTGATTTTCACCCACCCTTCAAAAGGGCTGATGACTGCACTGAGAGCAGCATACTTTTCAAATTGAAATAGGCCTTCGTTTTTAGCTTAGTGTTAATATCGCACCAAAATATATTAATTGCACAGTTAATTCAACAATTAATTGACCTACTGGAAATAGAGCCATGTTCAAGAGTCTCATTAAAAAGAGTGAGATAAACAAAAAGCCACTTTTGCATAATTAAATATTATTTTGAATACTGTTTAGGTTGTCTATATTGCATTTTTTATTACACATCTAATGGAAATTATAGAGGTATTTGCTGTATTTTCTTGAACATATCTAATATATCATACTTGAGCAGCAGGGCTGAGCTCATCTGAGCGCTGTGTGAGTCCAGCCACAGCTCTGGCGGTCACTTGCACCTCTTTAGTCGTGTTGCTGGGCGAGTCCTGCAGAACTGCAGTCATTTTGGTCAGCATTTGCTCTCTGAGCTGAAAGAGAAGGAAATGCTGATTAATATCATGGAGTTCTCCACTTGCTCACAAGTTGTGGGCCTCATAAATAATAAAGCAGTGTTACCCTCTGCAGTTATAACATTGACTGCATCCTGTTACCTTTGACCTCTCATCCTTCTGATCTTGGTCACTGACTGTATTGAGCATATCAGAAACAGAAGCAAATATCTGTCCGAGCGCCTCACTGGTGAGCAGACCTTGCTGCTCTAACTGACTCACAGAGTCCTCCACTACAGACTGGAGAGCGCTGACGGAGGCACTGGAGTCACTTTTCCGTACCTTAAGGTAGATAAACACATTATTTATTCAATCAGGAGGATTTCTCTAATCTTCCTTTTAAATGAAAAAAAATATCAATTGGCTGATAACCAACTTGGGTGATGACAGTTGAAGCTGCTGTTTTATATTCATTTTTCACAGTCACCACAACAGACAAACTGTATTTGTTGTTCGCATCGCCGAGAGGCAAGAAGACCAATTTGACCTCATTTGAAGTACTGCATCGTAGATGTGTGCCTAAAAGATAAAAGAAGCAGTTTAGCACAGTTTTACTTGGTTCTTGATTATTTACCTACACCCAGATTAACACAGAAGTCTTAATAGTAAATCTAATTTAATATAATAATATAATAATATTTCGCTGATAAAACCACCAAAATTAAAAACTGTGAGCTTGCTTTCAGCAGTAACACTAATTACTCCCCACACCACACTGTCACCTGTGTTAGTCTTGAAACAATAAAGACAGCCTTTAGAGCAGAAAGAAGTTGGTTTGCAGGTGATGTCAAAAGCATCAAGCACAGTTCCTGATGGTGGGGAGATGCTACATGAGGGGACTGAGAGCTCCATTGGTGCATCAGTTGTGCCTGGTGAGTCTGTAGGAGGTTCAGTTGGCTCAGGGTCTGGTATAGGAAGTGTGTACTTGACAAAACCAAGCTTCTTCTTGCCTGTTAAATCAGCATATAAGTATAGGGTGCAACATGTTTTTTAATATAGTTTTTGATCAAGCCCTTAAAATGTCTTAAAAATAGAACTTTATGCCTAACTATGAGATGAAAACACACCGTAAGCAATTACAGTGATGTTGCGCAGCATGTCCCTTGAAACTTTTAGATATTGGCTGTGTACGCTATATTCAGTGTTGCCATCCTGCTTCTCCATAGGTGGCTGTCTCCCTGCTTCGGAATAGCATCTGCCGAGGCTACCCTAAGGGGAACTCATTAGTTATTACGTGTCACATGAGACTATTATGCCACATTTTGTGTGTCATTTCATACTTACTGTCAAAGGTTTGAGGTCCTCAATATACCAAACTACAGGTGGGCAAGTGGCCACACAGCTCAGCCTTAGCTTTGCATAGTCGTTTACATTTATTGAAGCACAATTTTCACAACTGCAAGAATAAAAGTAAAAACTAAGTAATAAATATGTAACTATAAAGGTAAAACCTAATAAAGGGCATTGCACATGGCAGAGGTTTTATACTGGTTGTGGTTCCTAATCCAGTTTTTCCAATCTTGTGACATTGTTTCATTTATTTATATTCTATTTTCTATTCTATTTTCAGCATGTAAATATAACATTAAAAGATAGACACAAAACAAGCTTCGTGCTTCTGTTTTTCTTTTTTCTAAGTGGAATCATTTTACCTGATGGTGACATCTGTGAGTTCTTTTGAAGGAACAACAGAGACGCACTTAGAAGCTGAAGCAAGGTCAGCTCGCTGCCTAAACCAAGTTCTTCGCTTCACTCTTAAAATATATCTGAACATTTCGAACGGATCTGGAAGGCAATCTGTTTCAATCACATGAGTTTTATCCATTGTTTCATTTTTGCATTTGCAATCTCCGCCTGTGTGGAAAAAAAAATCAGAAACAGAGCGTTAATGTAACACGACAACAATAACATTATTACAGTGTTACTGTTGTATAGCAAAATGAAGCATGAATCATTATATGCACACAACACAGTGAAACATCTATCTATCATGAATCATATAACAAATGTTATTAAAACCAGGAAATATTTTAAGCTATCCTGTTTTGAGGTTTGTTTCGCAGTAGGCAACTATTACAAAACATTAAAAAGTTGGGAGTGGTCAGTGAATTAGTGTTGCACTCACTGCATTTCCATTCAAATGACAGTTCTTTGCTGGGCAGCGATTCAGCTCCAGTTACTGTCAGTGTAACATGCTGAGTGTAGTCAGCCAAAGTATCAGGAGTAGCAATTATTTTCAAATCAGCAGAATCATCGTCGCTCACATTATCTGCCTGCAGATGAAAACAAAATCATTGTGCTGCAGTCACTTGTGCAGCAGGTTATATATTTTTTGCACATGTTCCCAGATTGTTTCTGTTTAGAATGATATTTTATATTTTACTTTGTTTTCATCTTTGTCCGGTGAAAAGTTGGAGTAATTCTGGCAAGCCTTGAGTATCTTCTCTAAGTCCACCTCGACATCAGAGGATGAAAGGGCATTTGTGGCTTGTACTTTCACTTTCAGAGATCCTTTGCCGAAAAGAATCACACTTAATCAAACTGGGCACATATCATACACAGCTGCTACTTATTTGGCAAGCTTTGAGTACCTTCAAATGGGCTGGAGAATGTATACATTTGTAAGTTGTCACTGAGCAAGTCTCTGCTCTCTGAAAGTGTGTCCTCAGCTCCAGTGAGCGTGAAGTGCAGCTCCACAGGGGCTCCTCGCTCCAAAGAAACACCAATGATGAGATCACTGGAGTCGGGACACACGTCTTCCTGTGCAATCACAGAGGCCTGCAGGCCTTCAACAGGCTGCAGCAGACACAGCTCCAGATTAGCAGACACTGTGCTGGTTGTGACCCTGTTAGATGCTGATAAGGTGAAATTGTGGCAGCCACCACCGAGCTTCTCCACCACGCTTGCGTTCAGGGTAATATTGTGTGGTGTGATTCCTCTGTCCACTGATAAGTTTGCAACTAAATAGGCTTCATGATGAATTGTGTAGGAAACATTTGTACCTGGTTACAGAAAAAAGAGAACTAACTGATCTTCTATTTTTGATAAATGCTTTATTAGAAGTATTGTTGCACCTCCTATAGCAGGGCTCTTCAACTCCAGGCCTCGAGAGCCCCTGTCCTGCAGGTTTTAGATGTGTCCTTGATCCAAAACACCTGACTCAAATAGAGAAGTCAATAGCAAGTTCTCCAGAGTCCTGCTAATGACGTCTTTATTTGACTCAGGTGTGTTGAAGCAGAGACACATCTAAAACCTGCACGACAGGGGCTCTCGAGGCCTGGAGTTGAAGAACCCTGTCCTATAGTGTCAGAGTGACTCACCTGCCTTCACTGTAAGCAGGATTTGAACTGGCCTGCTGAATAGGGCATTGCATTTAGTGCCACCTGTTGACACATTCTGGCCACTGCACTTGATTACACTGAAGTCTCCGACAGGCTCCTGAATGGTTATGGATTTCTGAGCTGAAACATGCCAGTCACTGGTAGAGCACTCCACTCCAACCATGAAGACACCAGGATGTGTGAATTTGTGTATAATTGTGCTCTCCATCCTGTAACAAAGCATCAGCTTTTGTTATATGAATAAAGTACCAAGATCCATCTATCATCTGGTCAATCACAAATCCTTGCTCACTCCTCTGGGCTGTACGGATCAATAGTGTGGCCATCTCCAGCATTCAGTGTGCATGTTAAGTTTCCTTGAAATGGATGAAGGAGCCACTTCACAGTGATGGTGACATTATCAAAGACAGCTGCAAGTTTACTCATCAGCAGCTGAAGTCCTGAGAGGAAATCACATCACTGAATTAGAATCATGGAAACAGACAATCAAAGATCTTTGCATCATTTGCACTAAGGATATGTTTTTACCAACTTTTCATTATGATTTTTTGAGTGTAGACTGATAAGTTTAATGCAACAAGGGAAGCTCTGTGAATACAGCACTGTGAAGAAGTCACTCGTCATGCCTCATTTCTATTTGTTTGATGTTGATGATAAAAACATTTTATTTCTGACCCATAAAACAAATAAACCAATATATACACATATACACACATATCTGCACATAAACATACACACAAAATCAATAAAATCTATATGACATGAAATAACTTAACAACTATGTTGCTTCCAAGGAGCCAGACTTTCTTGTAAATTTCATAAAATAGTATTTTTGCAGCAACAAGCTGAATCCCAAAGAGCTATTAGGTGAACACTTGGCATATCTTGACATGGTGTGCAGTGCAGCCTTCAAAAGAGGAAGACAAAAGTGGTAGGCCTAAAAATCTATCTACAGCAGATGAACAGAATCTGAAAGTCATGTTCTTAAGAAATAGGGAAAAAAAAGTCCAGCAAAGCCCTGATACAGGACTCGAGAGATGCATGTGGCTGTTCAACCGATCCATCTACTGTTCACTGAGGCCCCAACAGAAATGGTCTCAGTGGAAGGGAGGCATTGAGGAAGACATTCTTAAGGAAGGGAAACAATGAAGAGAAATCACTAGCAATGGGTCTTATGGAGTGAAGAATCCAAATTTCAAACATTTGGTTCAGTCATGGATTGGCCTCCCGAGAGCCTGGACCTCCACATGATTGAAGCAGTGTGGGATCATTATGACAGAAATCAGAACAAAAAGCAGCCAACATCCAAAGAAGAGCTTTGGATGTTCTTCAAGAAGTCCAAAGAACTATAGTCTGTTTGTCCTGAAG